>LR749720.1:1615737-1760737 GCA_902729485.2 Mus minutoides
CCTGCATCAGCTCCTGATTTCTGACCTGCTTGAGTTCCAGTCCTGACTTCCTTTGGTGATGAACAGCAGTATGGAAGTGTAAGCCGAAAAAACCCTTTCCTCCCCAACTTGTTTCTTGGTCATGATGTTTGTGCAGGAATAGAAACCCTGACTAAGACAAACTTTAACACAATAATTGATGTTAATATAAGCTATGTTGAGAATCCTTTACTAAGATATTACCAAAGCCATCAATATAGAGAGATATTATATCAAGGTAATGCCTCATTAAAAGAGTCTATTTGTAAAACAAAACCAAGTGGAAATCAGATAAGCAGCTTTATTCCAGAATATCATTATAGCAAGCATAGAAAAATGGCTATCTTTAATCACTGCTCTCAGGCTTCTTTGCAACAGCATATCACAGAGAATCTTTATATGAATGAAAATAAGAAAGCCATTTTAAGTGAATCTTCAATTCATAGTTGGTATACTGGACCATGGATTAATGGAGAGTCCAAGAGATACCTGTATGATACATACAGGGAAGAATCAAATGAATCATTAAACTTCAAGAGAACACAGAAAGGAAATAAATATAGTAAGTATGGAAAATCATTTATCCAGTCCTCAAATCTTCAAGATTATTATAGATCCCCTACCAAGGAGACACCCTACAAATGTAATGAGTGTGGAAAATTCTTTAACTGTTCCTTAAGTCTTAAAATTTGACATGAAAACTGTACAGGAGAAAGACTTCATAACTCTAATAATTGTGGAAAATCATTTACACAATCCTCAAAACTTCAAGTTCACTGCAGAATCCACACAGGGGAGAAACGTTACAAATGTACTGAATGTGGCAAATCTTTTACAAGGAACCCAGACTTGAAAGTTCACTACAGAATCCACACAGGAGACAAACCTTACAAATGTACTGAATGTGGCAAATCTTTTACAAGGAACAAAGACTTGAAAATTCACTACAGAATCCACACAGGAGATAAACCTTACAAATGTACTGAATGTGGCAAATCTTTTACAAGGAACACAGACATTAAAGTTCACTACAGAATTCATACAGGAGAGAAACCTTACAAATGTAATGAATGTGGCAAATCTTTTACAAGGAACACAGACTTTAAAGTTCACTACAGAATTCATACAGGAGAGAAACCTTACAAATATAATGAATGTGGCAAATCTTTTACACAGAACAAAGACTTTAAAGTTCACTGCAGAATCCACACAGGAGAGAAACCTTACAAATGTATTGTATGTGGGAAATCTTTTACAAGGAACAGAGACCTTAAAGTTCACTACAGAATCCATACAGGAGAGAAACCTTACAAATGTATAGAATGTGGCAAATCTTTTACTCAGGTCTCAAATCTTCAATTTCATTACAGAATCCACACAAGAGAGAAACCTTACAAATGTAATGAATGTGGGAAATCTTTCACACAGAACTCACATCTTCAAGTTCACTACAGAATCCATACAGGAGAGAAACCTTACAAATGTAATGTGTATGACAAATCTTTTGTACAATCCTCCAATCTTCAAGTTCACTACAGAATCCATACAGGGGAGAAACCTTAAAAATGTAATGAATGTGGGAAAACTTTTTCACTGATCTCAGAGCTTAAGGTCAACTGCAGAATCCATACATGATAGAAGCCTTACAAATGTAATGAATGTGGCAAATCTTTTATGTGGAATACAGTGCTTAAAGTTCACTACAAAAACCATACAGGTAGAAAGAAACCTTACCAAATTTTTGATTGCTGCAATCTTTTACAAAGAACTCATAGCTTAAAATTCACCAAAGTATCTGTACAAGTGACATATCTTATAATGAATGCTGCAAATCCTTTACACAACACTGAGATCATAAAGCTCACCGCAGAATCTGTACTGGAGAGAAACCTTACAAATGAAATGAAGGTGCCATATCATTCACTAACTCTCCAAGACTTTATGTTTACCACAGAATCCACACAAGAGATAATCTTTACAAATGTGGAATGTGTTGCAAATCTTTTACCTGGTCCTCCACTTTCTAAGTTCATTCAAGAACCCATACTAGAAAACAACCTTGTGAGTGTAGTAAGTTTGGAAATACTTTTCCCTGTCCTTGAATTTTCAATATCACCTCAGAATACAAATTAGAGACAACCTTACTAATGTAAAAAAGTGGAAAACCCTTGATATGGTAATAATGCCTTCAAACACAACCCAGCATCATACTGGAGAGAAATATTACAGACATAAAGTACGTGGCAAATATTTTAGCACAACCTCAAAGCTTAGAGCACATAAATCTGTACATGAAGCTAACTTAATAGAAAATTATTGTCCCAGCATTCATAAGGAAACATTATTAAAATGAGAAAATTATTGTCAGAATTTAGATAATGTTGAAACCCTATTATCAGAAAATTCTTAAAAAGAAACCCTATATTGATAGTATTCAGAAACATTTTTCCCATAACTTCAACTTATATTTGTATTGAGTACTTATTTCAAAAATACAATATGAAAAACTCTTTACCCCGCATTAATCATCTGACCTTATTGATTAATAATTGTATAGAATTATTTTTATATCATTAAATAAACAGAATACTAAAGTGTAAGTATTTTAACCGGAATAATCGTAATAATGTTCCTAATACAAACATGAAGCACAATATTGCTAGTTTAGTATGGGAGATTATTAGTATTTATGAGATATATTTATTTTGAAGATTATTGTGTTCTTAGTCTTTGAACTATTTAAAGAGTAATTTTAATCTCTAATCCCTCCTTGTCACAATTATTAATAAATTCATTAGAACTGCCGTGGTGGATTTAGTGTTCATTTTATGCTGGGTGATTTCATTCATATCTTCCAGTTCCTGATTGATAATGGCAATAGAAAATGTTACAAAAATCAGTATGGGGGTTCCTCAGAAAACTGGACATAGTACTACTGCTATGCACAGTACCTCTGGCAATATGCACAGAAGTTTTTACAACTTGTATAAGAACACATGATCCACTATGTTCATAGCAGTCCTGTTTATAATAACCTGAAGCTGGAAAGAACCCAGATGTTCCTCAACAGAGGAATGGATAAAGAAAATGTGGTACATTTACACAATGAAGTACTACTCACCTATTAAAAACAATTAATTTATGAAATTCTTGGATAAATGGATGTATCTGGAGGATATCTTCCTGAGAGAGGTAACCCATTCACAACAGAATTCAGTTAATATGCACTCACTGATAAGTGGACATTAGCTCAGAAACCTAGAATACCCAAGATACAACTCCCAAAACACAAGAAAATCAAGAAGGAAGACCAATGTGTGGATACTTCATTCCTCCCTATAATAGGGAATAAAATATCCATGTAAGGATTTCCAGATTCAAAGTTTGGAGCTAAAACTAAAGGATGGACCATCTAGAGACTTCCCCACCCTGGAGTCCATCACATAGCCACTAAAGGCAGAAAGTATTGCACACACCAGCAAGATTTTGCTGAAGTGACCCTGATATAGTTGTCTCCTATGAGGCTTTGCCAGTGCCTGGCAAATACAGAAGTGGATACTCACAGTCATCTATAGGATGGAACAGAGGAACCCCAATATAGGAACTATAGAAAGTACACAATGTTTAAGGGGTCTGCATCCCTATAGGTGGAACAACAATATGAACTAATAAGTACCACCAGAGCTCGTGTCTCTAGCTGTATATGTAGAAGAAGATGGCCTACTCAGCCATCATTGGGAAGAGCGGCCCCTTGGTCTAGCAAGTTTTTTATGCCCCAGTACAGGGGAATGCCAGGGCCAAGAAGTGGGAATGAGTGGTTAGGGGAACAGGGCTGGGGGGGGGGTTATAGGGGACTTTGCAATAGCATTTGAAATGTAAATGAAGAAAATATTTAATAAAGAAAATGGAACAAATATAGGATTAGCCAGGCACTATCTGATTGTATTTACAGATAACTCCACCTATGGAACCTTTGCCTATACTGCTTCATTGCCTAAGGACCAGAGACAGGATAGACCATGGGCTACGGGGAAAACTAAATACTACTGTTCTGCCAAGAGAACATATCAATAAAGTGACTCCTAATTATATTCTGCTAAAAAAATGAGAACTTTCACTTACTAGCAAGTTAAACGTACACCAGAAAGCTCTAGGAAAAAAAAAAAAAAAGAAGCAAGGACACCAAAGAAGATTACAAGACAAGAAATAATAAAAATCAGACCTCAAATAAATCAGTTACAAATAAAGAAACTAATACAAATAATCAACAAAACCAAGGTTGGTTCTTTGAGGAAATCAGCAAGATAGATAGACCCTTAGCTAACTTAATGAAAGACAGAACCAAATAAGCAAAATCAGATCTGAAAGGAGGGATATAATAAAACATATTGAAGAAATTCAATGAATCTTTAGGTCTTACTTAAAAAACATGTACTATACAAAATTGGAAAATCTTAAGAACATGGACAATTTTCTAGACAGATACCACTTATCAGAGTTAAATGAAGATCAGGTAAACTATAAACATCACAATAACCCCTAACAATAATAAAATCAAACATTAAAATTTCCCAATTAATTAAGCTCACGGCCAGATGGTTTTAGTTTTTCATGGTAATGAGACATAGGTGCAACCACATATTTGTTTAGCCTGTGAGAAGCTCTTCAAGGGTATTACCTCCCACAAAAGCTATTTAATTTCTGGTTCACCACAAATAAAGTATATGCATTCAAATCCACCATTAAATAAATCAGTATGAATAAGCAAGGGTCATCCCTTCATTAAGGAAATCCTAGGGGAAGGTCTTTGTCTTACTGAACAGAGCCTAAATCTCTGAAGTTAGGGTCTTCTCTAGCCCCTCTCTATTTTGGTGGTAACTCAGAAGCAGACTAGTTCTGCCATCCCAGACAATGCCTTCTCTTACCGGCCTGGCATGCGGATACCCTGAAGGTAAGTTGGGACCAGAAACCACATTTGTGCCAGACCCCTTTCTTTCCCTTTCTGGTTGGGCAAAGGAGAACACAGACTACCATTAAAGACTTTCTTTTATAAACCAGGTAATATGTGGCTGCTGAAACATATACGGTAGAGGACTGAGTAAAGATTGAGTGAGAGAAGATGTACCTAAACCTTGAGAGACTTAAGGCCTTAGAGATTGGGGAAATCTCGTGGAGTAGCAAGAGGTAGGGTGGGGAATTCCTTGTGGAGACAGGGGAGAATGTATGGGATGTGGATCAAACAGAGGGCAGACTGGGAGAGGGATAATGACTGGACTGTACAGAAAGATTAAATAATAATAATAATAATAATAATAATAATAATAATAATAATAGCAATAATAAATTAAATTTTATCAATCAAAGCAGGAAAAAGACTTTGTTCTGCTTCCCCTGAGCTTAGTGCTGGCTGCACTCCATGTAACCCAGCAGTGAGACATAAAACAGTATGATACCTGTTTGCCCCTTAGAAAACTAAGCATAAGTTTATACAATGTACATATGTATGTCTACTTTCCATTTCAATTTTTGTAGTGTATAACCTCTCAGGTTTATTTTCATCTCTCACATGGTAGAAAATATTGATTTTTTTTAGAATTTTTTTTCTTGAAAATCTCATATAAATACAGCATGAAATATGAACATATATATTACCTCCTTGCCCCGTCAAGCTTCCCCTATGTGCCCTAACCTCTGAGCAATCTTTTCTTTTCTTTTTTTTCTTTTCTTTTCTTTTCCCTTCCCTTCCCTTCCCTTCCCTTCCCTTCCCTTCCCTTCCCTTCCCTTCCCTTCCCTTCCCTTCCCTTCTCTTCTCTTCTCTTCTCTTCTCTTCTCTTCTCTTCTCTTCTCTTCTCTTCTTTTCTATTATTTCTTTTGCTTTTTCTGAGAATTTTATTTATGTGGCTATTTCAAAGACTGTTGCAATATGAAAGTCATTTGCTTGATAGAAATATCAAGATGTTTTGTCAAATACACTGAAGTAACCTAAAAATATATTTTAGATCACACAGAGCTTAAAAGCTCAAAGATTATATGCAACCAGACAAAACCTATTTCTGCATTTCCTATCTCTTGCCCAAGACTGCTTTACTCAATCTGTTACAATAACCACCTTGAGAAAATGCAGCAACCATTTTGGTTGGAATCCCAAGACACACTAAATCATATAGCATTTACAAAGACACTTTTACAGATACATTATTTGAAAAAATTACCGTCAAGAAATATAATTTTGAAATTCACTCCTTGGCAAATGATTAAGGTCAAATGCAAAGCAGTCATTTAGCTGCCGAGACTTTTCACAGGCTAAAAGTGTATTCCTGAAACCTTGCTGAAACTTGAGCCAAATACATGAATATGAAATATAACTGCTGTGTAAAAAGTTAGGTTTCTGAAACATTAAAACATTACCTGCTTGCCTTTATACAGAAAGCACATTTGTTACCCTATAGCTATTCTATAGATCCTTAATGGAATTTTCTACATGGACATTTAAAACAGGAGAACAAGAGAACTGCTTTGCATAAAGTAGGATTTGTTAGAGAGAATGAGCACACTGCATTCCTGTTAACATTTTTATTTTTCAAGATAACAAGAGTTGTATACAAATGTCTATAGACCCTTGCCTCCTTATGTTTATCTAAATAAAAGATAACTCAAGATGAATTCTCAAGAGAGGAAAAAGCTATATAAGGGACTGTATCTACCTTCATCTTCTACTTGGAACAAATAGTTGTAATGCTGTCATAAAATCATGACAAAAGTTGTGGTAAGTTGGAAGAGGTATTTACACTGCTGTTATAATTTTACCTGAAAAACACCTCCCATGCAATGCATGGACTGCAGTAATAGCCTCAGAAATAGATGGTCACTTCACATACACATTGACCTGAGCTGAACTTTTGTCAATATGAATGACTCCTCCAGGTTTATTACATTCTTCAATGACATCATCTTCCCATCCAACGTCTTCTTCTGTTTGAGGATTAAACCTGTTAGAAGGTTGGACACTGTTGCAAGAGGTTGAACAGACAGAGCTGCAGCTAAAGCTGAGGCTTAGGTATGTTTGGAATTTGCAAATCTGACACAGCACCAAATGCCAAAGCACAACATTAGTAAAAGTTTTGCTGCAGGTAGAATCTGCAAACCGGTACCTTCCACATGTCTGGCCAGTAACTGAAGATGTCCAGTTGTTCCCAAGTCAACTCCAGTCCTTTGTAGTTCATCACTGTCCAAAAATGAACTAGCACTAGAAGCACCAGTTAGTTCAGGAACATGACCAACTTTCATTGGCCTCCCAGCTAACTGGAATCCATTAAGCTGTTCCAAAGCTTTTTGGACACATTCTGAGTCAGAAAATGCAATAAATCCACATCCCTTAGATCAACTGGTTTCACTATCCATCAGGAGTTGAATACTTTCAATCCTTCCAAAAGGTTCATAGACACCCCCAAAGCATCTCCTCAGTTATGTTAAAGTGTAATGAGCCCAAGTAGAGCCTCATAGGTTCCTTTTGTAAATGGTTTAGCACTGGTACAGCTCTGTGTTTTTCTGCCTGTGATAGCTGGACTATGATTGGCAATCCTAATACTCATTGGCCAGTTAATCCACTTGCTACAAGCACTGAACTGACATCAACGAATTCTATATAGGCAATTTCTTTGGAACGTCTTGAATTTCAATCAGAAATCACCCTCACATCTTGGACCTTTCCTACTACAGAGAACAATTCTTCCAAATCTATTGGTGGCATTTTGCTGCCAGTTGCACACAGAAAACTGTCCTTGTGCCCCTTTGCTCAGGAGTGAGATTATTAAAAGGTTCCCTCACAGGGCTCTTGTCTTTCCTGAATGGACTTTTCCTTCAAGAACATCTTCTGCTTAACACAATCTTTCCTTGGATAGCACTGTTAAATTTTAGTCCAGAATAGGAACTTCTGTAGCCACCTCAGAAATCTTCTATCTTCATTTCATGAGTGGCTTTGTCTCCTTTCTTTGCTTCTACTTTGTTTCCTTTCTAGGCATTTTCTCTTTTCCTTTCCCTATCTGTACTTCATTTTTGTTCTCTACTTTTGCTTGTTTTTCTCTCAAAACTACAACTTCTGCTCTTGCTTTCTTTTCTCCTTTTGGAATCTTTAAACCCACACTCCAATCACAAGATATAGAGCTTTCAAAAGAGTCAGAAACTTTGTTTTTGCTATGTTCTTCATGACCCTTAGCACTGTTCAACTTGTTCTCAACCTTCTTGTAAGTGGCCTCAAGCATTTCTTCTATATCTATATCCTCTGCCATTTTTTTCTACTAACCTCTGATGCTTTTGCCTCCTTGTCCTTGACTGGGAATGTTGGATGCCACCACCTGTGCTGCTGCTGTCACTGCTGTCACTGTTAAGCCATTAGGACTAGACCAAGGAACTACCCAACCCGAATATGGAAATATTGGGGCCTAAGGTCATAGAGGGACAAAGGAATCTAAAAGAAACAATGGGAATAAAGGAGCAAGCTACAGAGAAGGGCAGTGGCTCCAGCAGCTCAGGATCCACCTGTGCTATAGCCTCCACTAGCTCCCTGAAATGGCTGCTGCTGCTCCTCCCTACTCAAGCCATGTTTTCTTAGTTATGTTTTATGGTTGAAATGCACCTACTGGAGTAAGGAAAACTATCAGTGACCACACCCTCAGAAAAGAATGAATCTATTTTTTGTAGCACCTATCCCCTAACAATAGGGCATCATTAAGGGCAGAGGGACCTGCCCATCCATGCAGTAATTTAGGTGCCTTGAGCTTGTGCAGTTGCACATAGGTAACCACAACTGCTATTAGTTCATGAGTGAGTTAGCTCTGTCATGTCCAGATGTCAGAATTTCACAGAGCTTTTCTGCAATAGCTGGCTCTTACATTCTTTCTACTTCCTCTTCTGTGATATTCTCCAAGTCTTGGTGTTTGTATTTGGGGAAGAGGTTTATGAGCATATATTCTGTTTCCACGCTAACTATGGTCTCTCCTGCTGCTCAGTTCTGACTACTGCACACTACCAGACTAAGCTTCTTGACCAATACTGAGTGTATCCCAGTATGGTAGTTTGAATATGCTTGGCCTAGGGAGTGGATTATTGGAGGTGTAGTCTTGTTGGAGGAGGTGTGCCCTGGTTGGAACAAGTTTATCACTGTGGGAGTGAGCTTTGATAGAATTCTTCTATTCAGACTGGATTGCAGTCTTCTGACTGCTTTGGATCAACATGTAGAACTTTAGGCTCCTCCTCCAGCTCCACAGCATTCTGGATGCTGCCATGTTCCTCTGTTAATAATGGACTGAATCTCTGAACCTATAAACCATTCCTCATTAAATGTCCCTTATAAGAGTTGGATTGGTCATGGTGTTACTTTCCAGCAATAAAACACTAAGACAGAGTTGGTATCAGGAGTGGAGTATTCTTGTGAAAGGCCTAACTATGCCTTTGTTTGGAAGAATGAGGATTTGGTGGCTGTGACTTTGGGAAGCAGTGGAAAGCTTTAAGTGGGAATTAATAGGCTATCCTTGTTGGAATGTAGAGGATTTTCATGCTGAGTATGATTTGAACTGTGCAGACTTTTCCCAAGTGATTTCAGTTGAGAAGAATTTTAGTATGTGGCCTAGAGACTGTTTTGTGGCACTTGTCCATCGAGTCTACCTGAGGCTAATTTTAAGAGATTTACATTAATTGCTTTGATGAAGGAATTCTACAAAAAGTCCAGCAGAGACTTTGTTTTCTGGTTTAGCCTCAGGCAGAACATTCAGATCTAGCATAGCAAGCTTAAAAAGAAAAAAAAAAATTCCAAAATGTATTGTTCAAGTAATAATGAAGGGGTACCAGGAAGTGAAATGGAGGTGAATCCTGGTTCAAGGAAGGAAAAAGATTAAGTGAGTGGTGATCTCATGGTCATATCCCATGCAGCCAAGTTTATTGTGTGCAATATCAAGTGCAAGGCAGGACCCACAGAGGTCTCCAACACAGCACAATCTCTTGCCTCTATACTTGCTTACTCATTGTAACTACATGGTAACACCTTATTGCTGAAGACACAACACACTGTGACACCACAACATAGACATTTAATCTCAAATCAGTCAGGAAATATTTGTTCTTTGAGTACCTATCCAATGATCAGAAAGTATATTCCAGTCTTCTGGGAGGAGAAAATATATCAAGGGCTTTACTACTATCATACCTAGCTCCATACACACTAAGAAAGATATGCCAGGTAGTACCATTATTAGGTGATAATTAACTTTTTTCTTACTTGATTTGAAGCATTTACCACATGAGGGATGTCATGATTTAAATTCTATTTAAGACAAAATCTATGACTCTGATTCTAGAGACCATGGACCTTAGTGAGGAAACTTCTATATTCTCTGTTACAAGGTCATGTGGGATATTTGTATTATTAATCATTTCTGTTTATTACTGAAACCCAGTTTGGATTTCAGTACTGTGAAGACACCATGATCAAGCATATCTTATAAGGGGCAACCTTTAATTGGGATTGGCTTACAGGTTCAGAGGTAATCCCTTATCTCGGTGGGATCATGGCAACATCCAGGCAGATGGGGACTAAAAAAGGAGCTAAAAGTTCTACATCTTGATTCTTAGGAAGCCAGGAGAAGATTGGCTTCCATTTTGCTAGGCTAAGGGTCTCAAAGTCCACCCCTACACAGACACACCTCTTTCCATCAAGGTCACACTTCCTAATTGTGGCATTCCATACTCCAAGGATATTCAAACAACTCTAAATCACTCCCTAACCTCCTCCATAGACTTTTTCAAACACATGAGTCTATGGGTGACATACATAAGGATGGCATAATTCAAAATTCATTTGTTCAATCTTCAAAGGTCCCTATGTTCAATAGCATTCTCAACAATGTTAAAAGTTCAAAGTCTTTTCTGAGATTCAATCACCTAAATGTAATCTCCTACCAAAAAAAAAAAAAATCAAACAGGACATCACATACATCCAACATCACAGGACGTTTAAAACCATTCCTAAATTCCATATTGAGGAAATACTAGTCTAAATGAAGACAGAAACCAGCTAGTCAACTCCAAACTCTGCATCTCTATGTCTGATATAAAAGCAGTGTTCAGACATCCAACTACATTTTGTATTGGTGGACTGGAACAACTTCTTTTGCCTGGTCTGGTTCCACTCTCTGTTAGTAGTTTTCCTCCTTTCACAGCTTCCAATATCTGGGATCCACTCATGATCTTCTGCATTTCTACAAAGGACTTGCATCACTTCTCCAGATCTGCTCTTTGTAGCATTCTAGATTGTGGTTGACTCAACTCTACTGCTCCTGCTGCTCTTGGTGACTATCCCATGATACTGGAATCTACAGTATCCTTGGGTCTTCTGCTGAAATTAGGCTTCAATAATAGCCTCTTATAGGCTCTCTTTATGGAACAAAACCTCAATTTCTTTGTGTGACACCCCTCAGTCCTGGGCCATCAACTGCACCTGAGACTAAACCTGAACCTTTGGAAATGGTCTTCCCTGGCCTCTCACAGTGCCAAGACTCAGCTGCCGTCCATGATCCCTTCATACTTTCAAAACCAGTACCACTTGCATGATTCATACATAATACCAAATCCAGTCTCAGCAAGAAGTATAACCTTGGCTTTCTCAAACACCACTTCTTTGTCCTCACAGAAAATACTTCACAGAAGAATTAACCTCAGACATTCTGGTGTCTTCTTAATCACTGCTAATTTTTTAGGTCCAGCTAACTTCCATCAATTGTCCCTGTAAATCCTTTTATTCTTTACTCTAACAGATCCCTATGGCCAAAACTCCTATTGGTGGGGATGGAACATGCCCTACTGTCTTATTCTTTTACTAGCTCTCTGTTTTCCAACTTCCTCCATGCCTAAACTTGTCTATCCTGTAATTTGGGCTGTAGATTTACCTTGAGCTCAGAGATCTGCATTGCTCTGCCCCCTGAATGCTGAGATTAAAGGAATGTACCACCATTCATGGATTTAAGTTTTTCTACACCTAGAACTTGCTCTGTCCTTGGCTGGCCTTGAACTCCAGAAATTACTTGCCCCTGTCTGCTCAGATCAAGGATATTATGTACCACCATGTCTGGGCTCAAGTTTTTCATAAGCCTCTGTTCCTCAAGATCTGGATTACAAGTGTGCATTTTACAGTCTTAAGAACTAGATCACAAGTGTGCCCTCCATTTCTGGATTTTAGTTTATTCCAGATTGAAAGTGGAAACTATTTTTGTTTGAGATATATATATATATATATATATATATATATATATATATATTAGGTTTTTCAGTATAGAGTAACTCTATGTCATCTTGAGTGTGCTGGAAATTAGTCTGCAGACCAGATTGACTATATCTCAGAAATCTGCCTACCTCTAACCCTGAGTGCTAGGATAAAAGGTGTGCACCACTCCACACCCAGGTCTATTTTTACCTTCTAGTTATATTTTTTTCCATAGACTATATTGTGATCAGGTTTTACAACCCAGTATCTTCCCAGGTCCTTGCCAACTTTCCTATCCAGAAAGTTTTATGTGCTTTTTCTCTCTTAATTTACAACAATAATACTAAATATCAAAACAAAAAGGAAGATACAAACAAGAAAACAGAAAGTAGAACAAAACATATAGTACATAAACAAATAACAAACAATTTACCCAAGAAACCTGTTGTCTATTTTGTGATGTCAACTATAATCTTGCCAACTAATACACTTCCATATGGCCTTTTCATACATCTTTTGTTTTGTTTAATCAGTCTTCCGTTCTCTCCTGTCTCTTACCTTTCACTTCTCGTGTCCATTTGATCCTTCAATCTTCAGAATAGATGCCTCAGTTTTCTTTCATATAACACACTTATAATTCCCCTGGTAATTGATGATTTAGAAACACTAAATACTAATTTCCCACAAATAATTCTGTGTTTGTCTTAAAATAGTGTTTATAGTTAGTTATATGCTAATCTGTCCTTAATATATTTAAAAATATTTCAAACTTTTATTCTTTTTCCTTTGAGGGAGGTATTCATCTCAGGCAGGCTACCCTTGAACTCCTGCTTCTCATGTTTCCATCTTTCCATTGCTGGCAAAAGAAGCATGTGTGCCTGTCTTGTTCTTTTGTTCTTGAACAATGCCAAGCATACTTATTTTAAATGTGTCATTTTGTAATCCGTGTGTCTGAATCCTTATTAGTTGATGTACTGATGCTGCTGAATTTGCTCATGGTGATATTTATTTGTATCATTCAATGTGTTTCTTTTCAATGGTACAGAAATTTTCTGAGGCATCCAACCAAAGTGGTAACTTTCTGAGAAATCTTTCTTCCATTAAGTGTCATGGAACATGACATTTCTGGCTCATTTCTATTCTAAATGTGGCCCTGGCAGAGTGGACATCTAGGTTCCCAATCAAAAGAAAAATAAATTTCTCTCTGCTCCAACAATACTCTCAAGAAGGATGTCACAGTGTTCTTCAAGAAATAGATTATACATTATCAGATTAATATGTTCATATCATATCAATTATTATTGTTATTAACTTGGATTTTACTATATAAAAGGAGAAAGGTACACAAAGTTTCTATGTGAAACATCATTTCAAAGAAGATATTCCTGTCTGTCTGCTTCTACCTTACAATGGCTAGGGTTGCCAGTGCTCGCCACAATGAATAGATAGAGTTAACTAAATTGTTTGTAGTGCAGAGCAGCATACAGATTCAGATATGGGTAGCAGATAACATTTGTAGTGACATACTGGAAACTTAGAGCAAACCTTCATAGTGATTAATAGATCTTCATAGACCTTGACTATGCTACAGAATTGTTCCCCATTAGTGGTTAATGTAACTATAGCCAGACTTGAGTTTTTAGTATGGAAGCTCAATTGTCTGAAGGTTTCTGTCTAGAGTGGAAAGATTCCATAACCTCTACACTTTTTTTTCCAATTTATTATTAGATATTTTCTTACTTTACATTTCATCGATATTCATGAGGGAAATTGGTCTGAACTTCTCTATCTTTGTTGTGTCTTTACGGGGTTTAGGTATCAGAGTAATCATGGCTTCATAGAATGAATTGGGTAATTGTAAGTGGCCACATTACCACCTCGCCAGCAAGAACGGATGAGTACACCAGAATCCTTCTGCAAGCATACCTTTATTATATCATGCAGAGAAAGAGGGCAAGCCCAAGATGGGTCCCACTTAAATACACCTCAGTGAGACATGTGTTGTCAGGATTGGCTGACTGCCCATTACCTCAAGTTACTCCCCGGGATGGGCGGTGACTTACATGGCTTTGTCATAAGCGCATGCGCACTGAACTTGTTTGCTTGTCCCAGGCTGGGGGTGGTGACAGGATGTCGGCACCATCTCAGAACGGCGGCAGAACCAGCTCAGGCATGGCTCTCTACATCTCCCCCTTTCTATTTTATTTAAAGGTCTGGCCTAGAGATGACCAGTACATAGTTGTTGCCAGGATATGGAGTTTAAACCCGATCAAGCCTTTTGCAGGGAGTGTCAGTGATCAAGGGCACAATTTTTATGGCATCTTTTCACCCTACCAGGTGCAATGGATCAAGTCCTCTGGGTGCAAGGCCTGAAAAGGGGAAAGGGTGCCACCACTATGTGTTGTCACTAGCCTTACCCGTCACTGGGAAAACTTCTCACCACTAGGTCCATGTCTTAGGTTGGTCTAGTGTGCACATTCATGAAATGGCCAGGCAACAACTTCTCTACAAAATTACTCTAGGGCGAGTGCCAATTTTTAACCTTTATGATTTTAACATGCTGAGCCACATATCTGGAGAGGCTCCTTGTTCTAGTGCTGTGAGACTTGAGCAATCACCACTTTGTCACGTTTTTGTTGGGTTCTGAGCTTGCAAACCACCCAAAACAGAAGCACAACACCACAGCTGAGGGTAATGCCGAATAAGGCAACTCCCACCCACTCCTTAAAGAAAGAAAAGGCTAAAGATATCCAGGAAGGGAAGTCCCCAAAGGTAATGGGTTTCAGCTGAGTCCCATTGAGTCACCCAATCTGCAAGAGAAGTCTTCTGGAGAGTTGCTCCGCCCTCAACGACCAACTCCCTCTGAGATAGTCCGACAGAAGACTGCTTCATCCCAAGATTCAGCAGAATGAGCAGAACTGGTCCTTGGGAGGTCCATCTTGGAATCATCTTCAAGTGCCAAGATTCTTCGTGTCAGTCATTCTGGCCACCACAATGGATTGTCTTCTTCCTGTGGGAAAACACAAACAGCTCCCCTGGATCTTATCAAAATAGGATCTGGGCCATTCCATTGACCAGTCAAGACATCTTTCCATTTCACCATCTCTTTTGGCCTGTCAGGCTCTAAACAATGACGGTCGGCTACTGTATGGCCTTGACTGTCAAGATTTTAAAAATTAAGTGTAAAGAGAGCCATAGAAATGGTTGCCCTCGGCACTGAGGGTAGAGCCTCCTCGACTCCCCCTTTTTGTTTCATTAAATAAGATTTAAGGGTGCGATGGGCCTGTTCTATAATGCCTTGTCCTTGAGGATTATACAGAAGGCCGGTCAGATGAATTATCTCCATCTGACGGCAGAATTGTCCAAATTTCTGAGAAGTGTAAACTGGTCCATTGTCAGTTTTAAGAATTTTGGGTTTTCCCCAAGCACTCCATGCCTCGAGGCAATGCTGAATAACATGGGCTGCCTTTTCTCTGGTCAATGGAGAAGCAAATATAATTCCATAACAAGTATCAATAGAAACATGTAAATATTGCAATTTGCCAATGGATGGGATGTGAGTAACATCTATTTGCCAAATTTGTAGTGGCAGGATTCCTCCAGGGTTAATTCCAACATGAGGCACAGGTAAGAATTCTTACACATTAGCAAGTCCAACTGTAGCACGAGATACAGCCTTGGCTATCTCTGGAACGCAGCATCTCTGTGCTCCCAGAAAACAACTCCCAGATTTCAACTCAGTGATGCTGGTCTCTTCTTAATCATTGTTTATGTCTTAGCTCCAGCTAACCAGCATCAATTGTCCCAGTGGTTCCTTCCATTCTTAACTCTAGAGCCAGAGCCACATGGCTGAAGCTGCCGGGTTCTGCTGTTTACAGGAACTAGAACATGATCCCCTTGTACTATTACATTATCACTGGCTTTATGTATTCTAAATCCTTCACTGCCTAAGCTAGGGATCCTGGTTCTTGCTCTGTAGATTGACCTTGAGCACAGAGATCAGCATGCCTGTCTCATGGGATTAAAGGTGTGTACCACCATGCCTGGATCTAAATTTAGCTGGGTAGGATCTTGCCCCAAGGTCACACTCCCTTAATCTGTTATCTCATAGAACACAGGATTTTGCTACATTTTTATGAATGCATGACCATGCACATTTTAACTTAGATCCTATTTCCAAAAGTCTACCCTTTAAAATAAAAATCCATAAAACATTGTATCAATTAGAAAAATTTCTGAGACCCTTTCCAGACTTGTTCATATCCAGTGCTTGAAATGATCTCAGCACTATTAAAACATTATTAAATATCCTGTTGGCCTAGCCCTCTGAGCAGCCTCTCGCCATGTGCTGCTGTTCAAGGCTGCTCTAAGCCTAGGCAGACATCTTCCTTCAGGAACAAACACTCTTAGCCTCCTATCCCTGGGGCTAAGAAGTTAACAATTTATATTACCGCACCTTCCTCCAGGCAAGGCCCAAAACCACGTGGCCCTGCCAGATCCTGGGCAAACCTGTCTGCCTTTCTCAGCCTCTGTGGAGGCTCATACTAAAATTAAGAA
Organism: Mus minutoides; assembly: GCA_902729485.2. Lineage (NCBI taxonomy): Eukaryota > Metazoa > Chordata > Mammalia > Rodentia > Muridae > Mus > Mus minutoides. The sequence continues at coordinate 1,632,566 of LR749720.1, forward strand.
GTCAGAGACCAATAGATAAGCTTTTTGTAACCATTTTTCTTTTTTCAACACAAAACACAAACCAGCCAATCATCCAGACAAAACATGAAACACAAATGTAGACAAATGATGCATCATACATATAAAGAAAAAACTTCTCTGAGTTCCAGAGAGAGAGAATTCACCCAGGCGCGCCCAGAAATCCTCTTACAAAAATTCACCCTCCTCTCTTCTCTCCCAATCCATTCCTAGATGCAATTACCTTAATTCTCCTAAGAATTCCATAAGCAGAATTTGTCATGGACTGAGGAGCCACGTGGTTCCTATCTCCCGCCTCGCCTCCTTTTGTTTATGATTCTGCTGCAGCTGCTGTTCATCTAGATGGTATTTTTTCTCCTCATGGCGGGCTGCTTCACCTTCTAAGCCCTCCTCTTCAGAGGGAGTTAATTCCTCTGACTCAAAGCTACTGAGCTTTAAAGCTTCCAGTTCTCTCTTACCAGATAAAGGGGTTTCTCTGGGGGTTTTCTTTTCTCCTGTCTTTTCTGTATCTCTCCCAAGGGCATATCCCTTTTTTTCTTTCTTTTCAGATCCAAAGTCCTCGGAGAGGCCTTTTTGCTTAAGCATGCTTTCCTTTCTCTGAGCTCCTAATATCTCTTTCCGCTCTGTTTCTGATATGCAGTCCTGTAGTTTTTCTAAAGCCCCCTGCCTTGCCTTAACCATTGGGCATCAGTTCACATCCTCTAAGTATGGTCTTACCAGTCTAAGGAGAGCAAGCACTGCCACGACAGCGATGAAGACTTCCACTACACTACTCAACTGGGGGGGGGGGGTAAATAATATAAATCAAGACCAAACATACCTCTCAGAGCTTACCCTCCCAGTGGGTGGGGGCTCTTCCTCGGCGCCAGCGATGGTCAATTTCCTGGGTCTAGGCACCAGCTGTAAGTGCCCACTTTACCGCCTCATCAGCAAGAACGGACATGGACACCAGAATCCTTCTGCAAGCATACCTTTATTACATCATGCGGAGAAAGAGGGCAAGCCCAAGATGGGTCCCACTTAAATACACCTCAGTGAGACATTTGTCATCAGGATTGGCTGACTGCCCATTACCTCAAGTTACTCCCCGGGATGGGCGGTGACTTACATGGCTTTGTCACAAGCGCATGCGCACTGAACTTGTTTGCTTGTCCCAGGCTGGGGGTGGTGACAGGATGTCGGCGCCATCTCGGAACGGCAGCAGAACCAGCTCGGGCACTGCTCTCTACAGGTAATGTACCTTCAGATTCTATTTTGTTGAATAGTTTGAGAAGAACTAGAACTAGGTCTTCTTTGAAGGTCTGATATAACTCTGCACTAAACCCGTCTGGTCTTGGGCTTTTTTTTTTTTTTTTTTGGTTGGGAGACTATTAATGACTGCTTCTATTTCTTTAGGAGATATATGGTTGTTTAGGTCATTAATCTGATCCTGGTTTAACTTTGGAACTTGGTATCTGTCTAGAAAGTTATCCATTTCCTCTAGATTTTCCAATTTTTTAAATATAACCTTTTGTAGAAGGATCTGATGGTGTTTGGAATTTCCTCAGGATCTGTTGCTAATGTCTCCCATTTCATTTCTGATTTTGTTAATTCGGATGCTATCCCTGTGCCCTCTAGTGAGTCTGGCCAAGGGTTTGTCTATCTTGTTGACTTTTCCCAAAGTCCCCTCCCCCCTTCCCCCACCCTGCTGCCCTGTCCACCCACTCCCACTTCTTGGCCCTGGTGTTCCCCTATATTGGGGCATATAAAGATTGCAGTACCAAGGGGCCTCTCTTCCCAATGATGACCGACTAGGCCATCTTCTGTTACATATGAATCTAGAGACACGAGTTCTGGGGGTTCTGGTTAGTTCATATTGTTGATCCTCTTCTAGGGTTGCAGACCCCTTCAGCTCCTGGGGTTCTATCTCTAGCTTCTCCATTGTGGGCCCGGTGTTCCCTCTTATAGATGATTTTGAGCATCCACTTCTGTACGAGACAGCTATATTAGGGTCACTTAAGTAGGCACTAGCTGTCCTATGCCATAATGTCTGAGTTTAATGACTGATTATGGGATGGATCCCCCATGGTGGTGTAGTCTCTGTATGGTCCATCCTTTCATCTTAGCTCTAAACTTTGTCTCTGTAACTCCTTTCATGGGTATTTTGTTTCCTATTCAAAGGAGGAATGAAGTATCCACGCGCTGGTCTTCCTTCTTGATTTTCTTGTATTTTGCAAATTGTATCTTGTGTATTCTAAGTTTCTGGACTAATATCCATTTTTCAGTGAGCACATATCCAATGACTTCTTTTGTGATTGACATTTTGGGAGTTTTAATGAGCAGGATTCAAACCACATCAGACAGGGCTTTGGAACAAGAATCTGAATCAAATAAAAACTAATAATTAAATGTTTATTAAAAGAGATCATGTATGGAGCGGAAACAAAAAGATGGACCAACCAGTGACTGCGGCAGCCAGCAATCCATCCCATAATCAGCCACTAAACATAGACACGATTGTATATGCCAGCAAAATAGTGCTGAAAGGGCCCTGATATAGCTGTCTCATGGGAGGCTATACCAGTGCCTAGCAAACACAGAAGTGGATGTCACAGTCAGCTATTATATGGAACACAGGATTCCCAAGGAAGGAGCTAGAGAAAGTACCCAAAGAGTTAAAGAGGTCTTCAACCCTACAGGTGGAAGAATAACATGAACTAACTAGTACCCCCAGAGCGCAGGTCTCTAGCTGCATATATAGAAGATGGCCTAGTTGGCCATCATTGGGAAGAGAGGCCCCTTGGTCATGCAGACTTTATATGCCCCAGTACAGGGGAATGCCAGGGCCAAGATGTGGGAGTGGGTGGGTAGGGGAGCAGGGCGGGGATGGGGGAGAGTATAGGGAACTTTCTGGATAACTTTTGAAATGTAAATGAAGAAAATATCTAATAAAAATTGAAAAAATAAGTTTATTAAATATATTTGACAAAGGAAACAAAGCCAATTCCTTTATAAACCAGGGTACAATAGAGGTAAGGCTCCCAAATGTGTCAGCCAGTCTTTTTCCTAATAAGCAGGGCAAGATGAATAGTGAATCTATAGAAAATGATCATTCAAATCTTAAATAATTAATGTGGATACATACAAGGATGCACAACTGTAGCTTCACAATTTGGTTGGCAGAGGCAAGTTCAGGAATTCAAGGATGACTTGGGCAAGTGAATTTGAATCAAACTAGCATGATTATAACCTGTATCGAATAAGATAAAGCAGGAGTGTAATCTAAGGAATTCAGGTGGCAAAGGGAGAGTCTTCAATAGTTGACAAATTTATTGTGCCTTATATATTAGTTGGGGGAAACAGACTCTTCTGATTTACCATAGGAAAAAATAGGAAGACAAATGGCCAAGTGTCCCATGAATCATAGACAAAGCAGGTAAAATACAGTAGGAATGAGTATACACAATAGCCAGCCATGAGACATGGTGAGTGCTGTCTATACAGCATTTTGATGAACACCAAAAATAGGAAAAATTTCCTGCAGTCACTAACTATTCACAGATACATAGAAGGACATAGTTTGAACCATGACCTTTTGACTTTATCTAACTTAGAGATGCTCACATACATCTCCACCTTAGAAAAACAAGTTTGGCTCACACCTGCTCAGGGGTTGTTTAACAGCTAAAACTGTAAAAAGTGTAGAGGTCATACCCAATGACTTCTTTTGTGATTGGGTTACCTCACTAAGGATTATATCCTCCAGATACATCCATTTGCCCAAGAATTTCATAAATTCATATTTTAATAGCAGAATAGTACTCCACTGTATAGATGTACCATATTTTCTGTATCCATTCCTCTGTTGAGGGACATCTGGGTTCTTTCCAGCTTCTGGCTATTATAAATAAGGCTGCTATGAACATAGTGGAAGATGTGTCTTAGAATACCCAAGATACAATTTGCAAAACACAAGAACATCAAGAAGGAAGACCAGCTCAAGAAGTGAGAGTGGGTGGGCAGGTGAACAGGGTCTTTGTAAGAGGGAGGGAACGTTCGGGATAGGCGGATTTCTGAGTTCGAGGCCAGCCTGGTCTACAAAGTGATTTCCAGGACAGCCAGGGCTATACAGAGAAACCCTGTCTCGAAAAATCAAAGAAAAAAAAAATCTACTAAAAAAATTGAAAAAAAAAAAAAAGACTCCCAAAACGTTATCACCTATGTTTACTTTCAAATTATGAGTTTATAGGTATGTATCATCTTTCCTTTGTTTTATATTATATTCAACTTTTAAAATTATTTTTATAACCTGTAGATTTTGCACCTAACAACAATACAGCAGAGACTGCAATGTGTTGAATACAGAGAAGACTTTCAATAAACATGTTTCAATGAATAACTTTTAGCTCTGACATGAAGAAGTCAAAAGGAAAAAAAGGCAAAGTGTATTCATAAACCATCGTTTGTACCTTTATTACCTACCTTCTTTTTCTCTATAAAAATCAGGCATATTAGACCTTGTATTGTATGTTACATACATTTTTTTCAACTTTTATTAGATATTTTCTTCATTTACATTTCAAGTGTTATCCAGAAAGTTCCCTATAACCTCCCCCCTCCCGGCCCTGCTCCCCTACCCATCTGCTCCCACCCCTTGGCCCCGGCGTTCCCCTGTATTGGGGCATATAAAGTCTGCATAACCAAGGGGCCTCTCTTCCCACTGATGGCCAACTAGGCCATCCTCTTCTATATATGCAGCTAGAGACANGAGCCCAGGGGGTACTAGTTAGTTCATGGTTATTCTTCCACCTATAGGGTTGAAGACCCCTTCAGATCCATGGGTACTTTCTCTAGCTACTCCCTTGGGAACCCTATTCCATCTAATAGCTGACTGTGAACATCCACTTCTGTGTTTGCCAGGAACTGGTATAGCCTCCCACGAGACAGCTATATCAGGGCCCTTTCAGCAATATCTTGCTGGCATATACAATAGTCTCTGCATTACATGGCTGATTATGGGATTGATCCCCGGCTGCAGCAGTTACTTGTCAGTCCATCCTTTTGTTTCAGCTCCACACTTGATCTCTGTAACTCCTTCAATGTGTGCTTTGTTCCTAATTCTAATAAGGGGCGAAGTGTCCACACTTTGATCTTCATTCCTCTTGAGTTTCATGTGTCTAGCAAATTGTGTCTTGGGTAATCTAGGCTTCTGTGCTAATATCCACTTATCAGTGAGTACATGTTATGTGAGTTCTTTTGTGATTGGGTTACCTCACACAGGATGATACCCTCCAGGTCCATCCATTTGCCTAGGAATTTCATGAATTCATTGTTTTTAATAGCTGCATAGTACTCCATTGTGTAAATGTACCATAATTACTATATCCATTCCTCTGTTGAGGGACACCTGGGCTCTTTCCAGCTTCTGGCTATTATAAATAAGGCTGCTATGAACATAGTGGAGCATGTGTCCTTATTAACAGTTGGAATATCTTCTGGATATATGCCCAGGAGAGGTATTTCAGGGTTCTCTGGTAGTAGTATGTCCAATTTTCTGAGGAGTTGCCAGACTGATTTCCAGAGTGGCTGTACAAGCTTGCAGTCCCTCCAACAATGGAGTAGTGTTCCTCTTTCTCCACATCCATGCCAGCCTCTGTTTTCACCTGAATTTTTGATATTAGCCATTCTGACTGGTGTGAGGTGGAATCTCATGGTTGTTTTGATTTGCATTTCCCTGATGATTAAGGATGTTGAACATTTTTTCAGGTGCTTCTCAGCCACTTGGTGTTCCTCAGTTGCGAATTCTTTGTTTAGCTCAGTCCCCCATTTTTTAATGGGGTTATTTGAGTTTCTAGTGTCCACTTTCTTGAGTTCTTTGTATATATTGGATATTAGTCCCCTATCTGATTTAGGATTGGTAAAGATCTTTTCCTAATCTGTTGGTGGTCTTTTTGTCTTGTTGACAGTATATTTTGTCTTACAGAAGCTTTGCAACTTTATGAGGTCCCATTTGTCAATTCTTGATCTTACAGCACAAGCCATTGCTGTCCTATTCAGGAATTTTCCCCCCAGTGCCCATATTTTCGAGGCTTTTCCCCAGTTTCTCCTCTATAAGTTTCAGTGTCTCTGGTTTTATGTGGAGTTCCTTACACCATTTAGACTTGACCTTAGTACAAGGAGATAAGAATAGATCAATTTCCATTCTTCTACATGCTAACCCCCAGTTTTGCCAACACCATTTGTTGAAAATGCTGTCTTTTTTCCACTGGATGGTTTTAGCATCCCTTGTCAAAGTTCAGGTGAACATAGGTCTGTGGATTCATTTCTGGGTCTTCATTCCTATTCCATTGGTCTACCTGTCTGTTCCTGTACTGGTACCATGCACTTTTTATTACAATTGCTCTGTAGTCCAGCTTGAGGTCAGGCATGGTGATTACACCAGAGGTTCTTTTATTGTTGAGAAGAGTTTTTGCTATCCTAGGTTTTTTGTTATTCCAGATGAACTTGCAAATAACCCTATCTAACTTTGTGAAGAATTGAGTTGGAATTTTGATGGGGGATTGCATTGAATCTGTAGATTGCTTTAGGCAAGATATCCATTTTTACTATATTGAAGCAATTTGAGCAAAGGAAGTGTTAGTTTTGACTCACAGTTTAAGGGCATTAATTCATTATAATAAAAAAGATGTGCTATTACCTGCAACTGGGACAGAGAAACAAGATGGTCTCAGTCTTCTTCATTCAGGAAACCAAATCCGTAGGAAGTAGATATGTATGTAAAACCTCTAGGCTCTGTCTTCCTAATAATCTATAATCCTGGTAAATGACACCACTAGCTGAGGCCCAAATATCTAAAGACACTGTATGTCCTGCAGGAGCTTAAAGGAGATGATTCAAATTTAAACTACAACTTTCATTTATAGAGGCTAGTAAGATCATGAATAAAGAAAGGTATGATATGGTACCTGGTAAAAATTCAGTCTCAGTGCCATGAGACCTATAGATATTAGGCCCTCACATGGTATAAAGTATAGAAAGCACAAGAAATTAGGTTGTTACCTTCACCTTGCATTTTCCATATATTAGTTCTTTCAAGTCAGTTTCACCATAGTAACTTAATCTTCTATATTAGAGGTTAAATAATTTTTATTTGGATTTTTTGTTTACATTTTAAATGTTATACCTCACAGGTATAACATTCTTCCCCTAGAAGCCCCCTATCTGATCCTCCCTCCTCCTGATATTATGAGGGTGTTTCCTCAACCACCCACTTATGCTTTCTCACCCTTGAATATCCTTATACTTGGGAATAGATCCTTCACAGGTCCAAGGACCTCTCCTCCACTGATGGCAAATAAGGCCATTCTCTGATACATTTGCAGCTGGAGCTATGGGTTCCTCCATGTGTATACATTGGTTGGTGGTTTATTCTACAGGAATTCTGGGTGGGGGGTCTGGTAGGTTGATATTGTTGTTCTCCCTATTATGATGCAAACCACTTCAGCTCCTTCAGTCCTTTAACTCCGCCATTGTGGTTCCCATGTTCAGTCCAATATTTGGTTGCAAGCATCAGCATCTGGATTTTTAAGGCTCTGGCAGAACCTCTCAGGGCACAGCTATATCAGGCTCCTGTCAGCAAACACTAAGGCTGCCACAAAATTGTCTGAGTTTGCTGTCTGTATTCCTTCCCCTCTTAACCATCTCAAAGTGACCATTAAAATGTAATATATGAAAACAGCAAGATTTGCAAAGCATCACTGTATCTGATGGCTGACCCAGGCGCTACATAATATAATAAAACTAACTCTTCCAAGTTGCCTTCTGATCTCTATACATGCCTTGGGCATGACACTGCACACTGATGAGTGGATGGCCATATTCCAACAAATGACTGTGTGCACACAAGAGACATACTCACTCATGCACACAAGACAAAATAATTTAGGTAAGATACAATGTAGATTCATGTTAAGAAGCAACANCTACATAATATAATAAAACTAACTCTTCCAAGTTGCCTTCTGATCTCTATACATGCCTTGGGCATGACACTGCACACTGATGAGTGGATGGCCATATTCCAACAAATGACTGTGTGCACACAAGAGACATACTCACTCATGCACACAAGACAAAATAATTTAGGTAAGATACAATGTAGATTCATGTTAAGAAGCAACAGAGTGAATTTGAGGGACATAAGACTACAAGGCTCACATTGTGCAATGTTACTGTACAAGCTGTTAACACATGGACATTTTTATGCATATAAGGTATTCTTTGGGCTTGTCTGCATTTATCTATCTCCATTGTTTATCTTAATTCCATACTGGGCAGTACATCTTAAGGTAGAAAGAACAATTTTTCATCCTTGAGTCCACCTAAGTTCTGAGCCCACTGCCTTGCAATGGTCTGTATTCATCACATATTCCCTGCTTCATTGGCTGATTGGCCCGGGGGAAGTCATTTAAAATTAGTGCACCTTCATGTCAACCTTGTTTCTCTGATGTTCCCTTTTCCTGTTCATCCTCACTGTATCTCATTTCCAGGATTCATCCCAAGCTTTATTCCTTTCTTTTCTCTTTGTATTCCATATTATAGCTTACAAGCCAATTTTCTTCTAATTTCACATTTCTGTTTCAGATTAATCAAAATAAATGTAATTGTATTTTCTAACAAACATTACAAGATGGTTAAATCAGCAAGTGATTTTCTTTTTAGACAGTGTCTAATGCACAATGAGCTGGCCTTGAATGTACCTAAGGCAGTCATGGTTGTTATTAACCCTCTGATCCATGTTTATCCAAACTCCTGAGTGTTGACATAGTGGCATATTTCTTTGGTTTTGTAATATTCTGGGAGTAAAATAGTATTTTGCACACAATATCCAATCATCCTGCTATTTGAAGTTCTATTTTTGATCCTTGTAGAATTCATTATCATCTTCCTTTTCCCTCTATTCCTGTGTGTGTGTGTGTGTGTGTGTGTGTGTGCCTGTGTGTGTGCTTGTGTGGTTGTGGTCTATGTTTAGGTGCCCTCGCTTGTGAAAATATTTCAAAAGCCCTAAAGTTAATGTTGGAATGCCTTTCTCAACCATTTCCTACCTTCTTTATTTTTTTAGCTTCATTTATATATTAGTGCATGTGTGGGGAAATGCATGTGACATCGTATTGGTAAAACACAGAGAAAAATTAAGGAAGTTGGCTCTCATCTTCTGACATGTACATTCCAGGTATAAATTTATTCTAGCATCCTTGAGCACAGCAATCTCACTGCATACTGCCTCATATTTCTGGGACAGTGTTTCTAATGGTACCTGAATCTCATAATTTTGATGAAACTAGGGAGCCATGGATTTTCAGGAAAATTTCAATCTACTATTTCCTATACCCAGTGCTGTGATTACAGAAATATACCTGCCATTCCTGCATTGTCTGGGGGAGGGGGGCTGAAAATCTGAACACAGGCCTTCTCACTTGGACTCCAAACACTTGATATACTGAATCAGATGTTCAACCCTTTTTGAAATTTAATTCACCATTTTTCTACAAAGAAATTTCTTCGTAGACTAAACCTACATCTTTCATTTCAGAAACTTCTCCCATCCAGGTCATGTAGCCATAAAATGGGAAATTCATACCAGTTAAAGCAAAACCTCTTGACTTCCTTAGAAACATTCGAAAAATGTTTATCCTTAATCATCAGAAAAATGCAAATCAAAACAACCCTGAGATTACACCTCACACCAGTCAGAATGGCTAAGATCAAAAATTCAGGTGAGAGCAGATGCTGGCAGGGATCTGGAGAAAGAGGAACACTCCTTCATTGTTGGTGGGATTGCAAGCTGGCATACCCAATCTGGAAATCAGTCTGACAGTTTCTCAGAACACTGGACATAGTACTACCGAAAGATCCAGCAATACCTCTACTGGGCATATACCCAGAAGATATTCCAAGTGGTAACAAGGACACATACTCCACTATGTTCATAACAGCCTTATTTATAATGGCCAGAAGCTCGAAAGAACCCAGATGTCCCTCAACAGAGGAATGGATACAGAAAATGTGGCACATTTACACAATGGAGTACTACTCAGCTATTAAAAACAATGAATTTATGAAATTCTTGAGTAAATGGATGTATCTGGAGGATATCATCCTGAGTGAGTTAACCCAATCACAAAAGAAGTCACTTAATATGCACTCAGTGATAAGTGGATATTAGTCCAGAAACCTAGAATACCGAAGATATAATTTCCAAAACACAAGAAAATCAAGAAAGATCAAGGCGTGGATGCTTCATTCCTCCCTATAATAGGGATTGAAATATACATGGAAAGAGGTGCAGAGACAAAGTTTGGATCTAAAATGAAAGGATAGATCATCCATAGAGTGCTCCACCCAGGTGGTCCATCACATAATCAGCCAGCAAATGCAGATACTACTGCATACACCAGCAGGATATTACTGAAAGGATCCTGATATAGCTGTCTCCTGTGAGGCTTTAACAGTCCCTGACAAATACAGAAGTGGATGCTCACAATGATCTATAGGGCAGAACACAGGTTCCCCAATGTAGGAGCTAGAGAGAGTACCCAAGAGCTGTAGGGGTCTGCAACCCTATAGATAGAACAACAATATGAACTAATCAGAACCCCCAGAGCTCATGTCTCTAGCTGCATATGTATTTGAAGATGGTCTAGTTGGCCATTATTGGGGAAGAAAGGCCCTTGGTATAGCAATGTTTATATGTTCAGTATAGGGGAATGCCAGGGCCAAGTAGTGGGAGTGGGTGAGTAGGGGAGCAGGGTGGGGGGAGGGTATAGGGGACTTATGGGATAACACTTGAAATGTAAATGAAGAAATTCTCTAATAATAAGTACATAAATAAGAAAAAAATGCAAAACCTCTTGACTTACTATTAACCTGGAACCTCTACAATATCCGTTTTCACAATTGAATCCTGCTAAAACCATATGGTTCCCACGACTGTATCCCAGAAATGCCTAAAATCTTGTACCAAGTTTTCTTTATACTAGAAAATCCACCTTCCATCTACCTCTAGTTCTAACTGCAATGTTGTAAATTCAATGAGGTATTTATTTTTAAGTTTTGTTATCACTTATTAATAAAGAATAGGGGTTTCAGGAAAGCTTTAGAGACATCCTCTCTCCCAAATTTTAGGGGAATCACATGGAGACTGAGTTGCATATTTGCTACATATGTAATCTGGGCCCCATTTCAGCCTTTGTATGTTCCTTGGTTGCAGAATTAGTCTCTGAGAGCTCCCAGGAGTTCAGGTTAGTTGACTCTCTTGGTCCTTCTGTGGTGTTCATATTCCTTTCAGGGCTTTCAATCGTTTTTCTAACTCATCCATTAGAGTTACCAAACACAATTCAAAGTTTTCCTGTGTATATTTGCATATGCTTTAGTCAGGTATTGGCTAGAGTCTTTCAGAAGACAGTTATACTAGGATCTTGTCTGCAAGATTAACAGACTATCCTTAGTAAGGTCAGGGAATATTTGCTCTCCCATTGGATGGGTTTCTAGTTGGTCATTACAAGTAAGTAAGTAAGTAAGTAGTAATAATAATAATAATCCCTGTGAAAATAAGGTAGTATTCTTTTAGAGATTGGGTGAGTTTTGCATCAGAGAACAACTTTTCTCCTTAGGTTGTCCAGTATATTCTTTGTAGAAATTAAATGACATTGTTTGATAAAGATGCTTTTTATATAATTCTATTTTCAGCCTCTTATCTGTCAAAATTGCCTAATGGAAGAAGTTGTAGGAGAATGAAGTTCAGCTGCCTTCAGTGACAGGTGAAAGTACTAAAAGAGGTGCAGGGGTGTCCTATCTAGGTGTGAATCATTAGTGTTCTTGATCATGAATCCAAAAGAAGCAATGTCACTGTTTAAAGAACCTGTTTAGGTAATCTGATCCTGGGTCTTCCTAAGAAAACATGAAATTGTGGGAGAAAGAAGCTAGAAGAAACATCTCTGTGGAGACTGTGGTGAAGCAGGCATTTGTTGCCTTGATTTTTTTCACTCCAGGAAATTCTCTTGCTTACCAGTATGAGAAATCCCTTCAGCTGATGATACTTCAAAGATTCTGACCATTATCGAAAAAAGATGTGTCAATTCTGTTTTGATGAGTCATCTCAGGCAAATATATGGAAATTCTTAAGAAAATCTTGTTTCTTCTGCCTGGAGAAGCTCATCTTACTTTCAGCTCAAGGAGTGGAGTGTGGCCAGTAGTGTTTCCTGCTTTTTATTTTTCAATTTTTCTAGAAACAGGGAGAGTTGCAGCCTCTACATGCAGATGGTTTCTGGAAGGTGAAATTTTAATGTAAACCTTTGTGAGACCTTCCCTTCTGAATGAGAAAGGAAAGATGTCTTCTTCTAAGGTAAATGTATGCATGAGTTTGGAAAAATTGACTGTTCTTAAAGACATGTTTCATTTTTCAGAACTTAAAACTTTACCTATTATGGCTCAACTTTACAGAACTATTTTTTCAAATGATTCTCAATATTACTTCTTTAAAATGTAGGTCCCTGGTGAGCTAAAAGTAGATTTTTCCTTTTATCAGTCTCCTTCATTTTTTAATAACTTTCATAAATGAAAACATGATGTGAAAATACATAAACATTTCTAATCACAAAACTGAGTGTACATGAGACTAAAGATGAATGTATAAACTTGATTTCTCCTGTGAGTCACTTGCGTCATTCTTTCTTTTTTTTTTGAATTTTTTTATTAGATATTTTCTTAATTTACATTTCAAATGCTATTCTGAAAGTCCCCTCCCCCCTCCCCCTCCCTGCTCCCCTGTCCACCCACTCCCACTTCTTGGCCCTGGCGTTCCCCTGTATTGGGACATATAAAGATTGCTGTGAAGGTAGGTGCATGTTTCATGAATCTTTTATCCGAGGGTCTTTTGCAGTAGTTCTCAGCAGTCCTTTTGCTGCAACAATTTAATAGATTTCTTCATGTTATAGTGACCCCATTATGATTTTATTTTTATTGATACTCTCGAAGGATAATGTTGGTACTCCTATGAAGCTTGTTGTAAACATCTGTTTTATGGTGGCTTTGGTGATCACCCTTAGATCATTTAGGAGATTAAGCCATGTGTCCTCAAAAAGAAAATCACTATCATCATGAGTTTTCTTGGCTATTGTAACTGTTCAGAGATTGTAACTGTTCTTTAACTTGTCAAATATGCACGTTAGTTATTGATATCAAAAAAGTTCTATATTTAAGTAACATTTCTTTGACCAATTGACAAAAATAGGATACTGTTAATTTTAATTTCAGGGTCTATTGACTTTCATGGATGTGGCTATAGAATTCTCTAAGGAGGAGTGGGAATGTCTGGATTCTGCTCAGAGAGCTTTGTACAAAGATATTATGTTGGAGAATTACAATAACCTAGTATCTGTGGGTAAGAATATTTTTACTCCATAATTTATCCTTCATTTAGAGATATCTAAAATTCCTACAACTATTTGGGTCTGAAATCCAATAATTGGTCTTTGTCTTCTGTTTTATAGGCACTGAATACTCTCTGATTTATAGCTAATATGTTATTTACCTTTATCTTTTTTATTTAATGTGCTGATCAGTAAATATTATACCCTTTTTGAAAAGGCATTCTGGTGCTTTTAAAAATGAATGTAATTTGACTCTCACAGTTGGCTTTATTGAATGTTAGAATATACAATGAAATTCAGAATTTAAAGAGGCTTCAGTGTGTAGACTCTAAAGCACTTTGGAAAAAGTGAATATAAAAAGTCATTCATTTATCTGTTATTCTCTCCATGTCACCTACATGTCATTATTCTGTGCTAGTACATAAGTATATTCAATGGCATATTTTTGTGCTCATTTGAAGTACAGGTGTTGCTGTTTCAAAGCCAGAGGTTATCTTCTGTCTTGAACAAAACAAAGAACTGTGGACTGCTGGTAGAGAAGAACCAGAAGGAAAAGAACCAGGTAATTTGAAGTGTAATAAGATGTCATGGGGTGAATGTAAACCCAGGAGTAATGTAGACCTGACATATAGCTAGAAAAGCTCTGCAATAGAAATTGATACTAAGAATTTCTTTCAGAATAATGAATAAAAGAAAGAGCATAATCGTGGATGCTATATAATTTCTGCCTCATTTAGCAGATGTTTTGAAGTATATTATGTTTTTACTATTTTTCAAAGTAGCAGATTATATTCTAATTACTGTTGTTTTTTCTGTTACATGTGAAGATCAGTAATGATCATTTATATTTGAGTAATTTATTGATTTATTCCATTTTTAGTCGTTTTATAGAGTATATTTTTATTATATTTTTTAAAATTTCAGCTTCTTGCAGACCATCTCCTCTCCCTATACTAATTCAGTATCATGATTTCTCTGATATTTCTGTCTTATTGTCTCTTTTTCTGCCTCTGTCTTTGTCTCTCACTTTTTTTAGTTTTTATTAGATATTTTCTTCATTTACATTTCAAATGTTATTCAGAAAGTTTCTTATATTCTCCCCCATCCCCGCCCTGCTCTGCTATCACCCACTCCCACATATTGGCCCTGGCGTTCCCCTGTACTGGGGCATATAAAGTCTGCATGACCAAGGGGCCTCTCTTCCCAATGATGGCCAATTAGGCCTACTTCTTCTATACATGCAGCTAGAGACATGAGCTCTGGGGTTACTAGTTACTTCATGTTATTCTTCCACCTATAGGGTTGAAGACCCCTTCAGCTCCTTGGGTACTTTCTCTAGCTCCTTCCTTGGGAGTCCTGTGTTCCATCTAATAGCTGACTGTGAGCATCCACTTCTGTGTTTGCCAGGCACTGGTATAGCCTCCCATGAGACATGTATATCAGGGTCCATTCTGCACTAAATAGCTGGCATATGAAATAGTGTCTATGTTTGGTGGCTGATTATGGGATGGATCCCCGGCTGCCCCAGTCACTGGTTGCCGCATCCTTTTGATTCAGCTCCACACATGATCTCTGTAACTCCTTCAATGTGTGCTTTGTTCTTAATTCTAGGAAGGGGCGAAGGGACCACATTTTGATCTTCATTCTTCTTGAGTTTCATGTGTTAAGTAAATTGTATCTTGGGTAGTCTATGTTTCTGGGCTAATATGCACTTAACAGTGAGTATATGTTATGTGAGTTCTTTTGTGATTGGGTTACCTCACTCAGGATGATGCCCTCCAGATCCATCCATTAGCGTAGGAGTTTCATATACTCATTGTTTCTAATAGCTGATTAGTACTCCATTATGTAAATGTACCAAATTTTTGTATCCATTCCTCTGTTGTGTGACATCTGGGTTCTTTCCAGCTTCTGACTATTATGAATAAGGCTGCTTTTAACATAGTGGAACATGTGTCCTTATTACCAGATGGAACATCTTCTGGATATATGGCCAGTAGAGGTATTGCAGGATCTTCCAGTAGTACTATGTCCAATTTTCTGAGGAGATACCATGCTGATTTCCAGAGTGGTTGAACCAGCTTGTAGTCCCACCAACAATGGAGGAGTGTTCCCCTTTATCCACATCCACGCCAGCATCTGCTTTCACCGAATTTTTGATCTTAGCCATCTGATTGCTGTGAGGTGGAATCTCAGGTTGTTTTGATTTGCATTTCCCTGATGATTAAGGATGTTGAACATTTTAATGTGCTTCTCAGCGATTCGGTATTCCTAAGTTGAGAATTCTTTGTTTAACTCTGTGCCCCACTTTTTAATGGAAATATTTGATTTTCTGGTGTCCACCTTCTTGAGTTCTTTATATATATTGGATATCAGTCCCCTATCTGATTTAGGATTGGTAAAGATCCTTTCCCATTCTGTTGGTGGCCCTTTTGTCCTGTTGACAGTATCTTTTGTCTTACAGAAGTGTTGCAACTTTATGAGGTCCCATTTGTCAATTCTTGATCTTACAGCACAAGCCTTTGCTATTCTATTTAGGAATTTTTCCCCAGTGCCCATATCATCGAGGCTTTTCCCCAATTTCTCCTCTATAAGTTTCAGTGTCTCTGGTTTTATGTGGAGGTCCTTCAACCACTTAGACTTGACCTTAGTACAAGGAGATAAGAATGGATCAATTCCCAGTCTTCTACATGTTAGCTGCCAATTGTGCCAGCACCATTTGTTGAAAAGGCTGTCTTTTTTCCACTGGATAGTTTTAGCTCCCTTGTCAAAGATCAGGTGACCATAGGTGTGTGGATTCATTTCTGGGTCTTCGATCCTATTCCAATGATCTACCTGTCTGTTGCTGTACCAGTACCATGCAGTTTTTGTTATGATTGCTCTGTAGTACAGCTTGAAATAGAAGCAGTCATTAATAGTCTTTCAACCAAGAAAAGCCCAGGACCAGATGGGTTTAGTGCAGAGTTCTATCAGACCTTCAAAGAAGACCTAGTTCCAGTTCTCCTCAAAGTATTCAACAAAATATAATCTGAAGGCACACTACCCAATTCATTCTATGAAGCCACAATTACTCTGATGCCTAAACCACATAAAGACACAACAAAGAAAGAGAACTTCAGACCAATTTCCCTTATGAATATCGATGCAAAAATACTCAACAAAATTCTTGCCAACCGAATCCAAGAACACATCAAAACGATCATCCATCATGACCAAGTAGGCTTCATCCCAGGAATGCAGGGATGGTTTAATATACAGAAATCCATCAACGTATTACACTATATAAACAAACTCAAAGATAAAAACCACATGATCATCTCCTTAGATGTTGAGAAAGCATTTGACAAAATCCAACACCCATTCATGATAAAGGTCTTGGAAAGATCAGGAATTCATTGCCCTTAACTAAACATGATAAAAGCAATGTACAGCTAACCAGTGGCCAACATCAAACTAAATGGAGAGAAACTAGAAGCAATCCCACTAAAATCAGGGATGAGACAAGGCTGCCCACTTTCTCCCTACCTATTCAGTATAGTACTTGAAATCCTAGCCAGAGCAATTCGACAACAAAAGGAGGTCAAGGGGATACAAATTGGAAAGGAAGAACTCATATTATCACTATTTGCAGATGATATGATAGTATATATAAGTGACCCCAAAAACTCCACCAGAGAACTCCTAAACCTGATAAACAGCTTTAGTGCAGTAGCTGGATATAGAATTAACTTTAACAAATCGATGGCCTTTCTCTATACAAAGGATGAACTGGCTGAGAATGAGATCAGGGAAACATCACCCTTCACAATAGTCACTAAGAATATAAAATATCTTGGAGTGACTCTTACGAAGGAAGTGAAAGATTTGTATGACAAGAACTTCAAGTCTCTGAAGAAAGAAATTGAGGAAGATCTCAGAAGATGGAAGGATCTCCCATGCTCATGGATTGGCAGAATCAATATAGTAAAAATGGCTATCTTGCCAAAAGCTATCTACAGATTCAATGCAATCCCCATCAAAATTCCAACTCAATTCTTCAAGGATCTAGAAAAGACAATTAGCAAGTTCATCTGGAATAACAAAAAACCTAGACTAGCGAAAACTCTTCTCAACAATAAAAGAACCTCTGGTGGAATCACCATGTACCCAACTTTTTAATGGGGTTCTTTTTTTTTTTTCTGGAGTCCAGCTTCTTAAGCTCTTTGTAGATGTTAGATATTAGTCCCCTATCAGAGTTAGGATTGGTAAAAATCCTTTCCCAATCTGTTAGTGGCCTTTTTGTCTTGCTGACAGTGTCTTTTGCCTTACAGAAGCTTTGAAATTTTATAAGGTCCCATTTGTCAATTTTTGATCTTACAGCACAAGCCATTGCTGTTCTGTTCAGGAATTTTTGCCCTTTGCCTATATCTGCGAGGCTTTTCCCCACTTTCTCCTCTATAAATTATAGTGTCTCTGGTTTTATGTGGAGGTCTTTGATCCACTTATACTTGAGCTTTGTACAAGGAGATAAGAATGGGTCAATTTGCATTCTTCTACATGATAATCTCCAGTAGTGCCAGCACCATTTTTTGAAAGTTCTGTCTTTTTTCCACTGGATGGTTTTATCTCCCTTGTAAAAGATCAAGTGCCCATAGGTGTGTGGATTCATTTCTGAGTCTTCAATTCTATTCCATTGATCTATCTGTTGCTGTACTACTACCATGCATTTTTTGTTTGTTTGTTTGTTTTTATTTTTTTTCACAATAGCTCTGTAGTACAGCTTAATATCAGGCATGGTGATTTCCCCATAGGTTAATTTATTGTTGAGAACAGTTTCTTGCTATCATAGTTTTTTTATTATTCCAGATGAATTTGCAAATTGCCTTTTCTATCTCAGTGAAGAATTGAGTTGGAATTTTGATGGGGATTGCATTGATCCCTTTCGGACTTCATTATTTCATTCAGGAATACATTTTCTAGTATTATCTGTTTTCTTTCAAAATTCATGATATCCTTGTTTGTAATAGGTGTTTAGAATTCCATGTGTAAATGAACCACATTTTATATATGTATTTTTTGGTTTAGGGACATCAGTGTCATTATGAGTTTCTGCTTATGAATAAAGCTGCCAGGAACCTTGTGAAGAAGGTGTCATTGTGGGATGGTAGAAAATCATTGTATATATGCCCATGATTGGTATATCTGGGATGTAAGGTAGAACTATTCCCAATATTCTCAGAGAATACCAGTTGAATTTCCTAAAGGGTTGTATAATACCAAGGATCTCTTCAAGGTTGGCTTGAAGAAGGGTTCTGAGAAAATGGGTATCTGGCAGTGACAAAAACAAACAATTGTGAATCTAATTTTGGGTCCAAGCTGACAACCTGAATTCTGCTGGATAAATCTTTTCCCAGTCTGCATCTCTCTATGTTCTGTTTTCCCTCTGAAGATTTCTCTGTCTAAATTCTGCTTGCTTGCCAGTCTAACAATTCTCTCTGTCCATGTTCTGTTTGCTTGTGTGACTGCATGTGTGTGATCTCTACGAAGTTTTCTCTTTATGTCCTAAAAAAATCCTAGGTAGCTAATCTCCTGTAAAAGACAGGTCCAGTCTTCTATTTTAAATATCAATCCAGTCATTTACTCCATATTTTCTTTTCATTTTATGTGTCAACATCCATTCTCTCAGCCCTTTGATTCTTAGGAAACAGCAAGCATATATATTTTTTCTTTTCATTGCAAATGCATTCAGAAATTAATGCATTTGTTAGGCTCAGAAGATAAGATATTTGGGTTGAACTGTTGTTCCCAGTTCAAAGAAAGGGCAAAGTGTCCACATTCTGGTGTTCGTTCTTCTTGAGTTTCATGTGTTTTGCAAATTGTATTTTGGGTATTCTACTTTTCTGGGCTAATATCCTCTTATCAGTGAGTACATATCATGTGAGTTCTTTTGTGATTGGGTTACCTCACTCAGGATGATACCCTCCAGACCCATCCATTTGCCTGGGAATTTCATAAATTCATTGTTTTTTAATAGCTGAATAGTACTCCATTGTGTAAATGTAGCACATTTTCTTTATCTATTCCTCTGTTGAGGGACATCTAGGTTCTTTCCAGCTTCTGGCTATTATAAATAAGACTGCTATGAAAATATTAGAGGATGTGTTTTATTGCCAGTTAGCACTTCTTCTGAATATATGCCCAGGAGAGGTATTGCTGGATCCTCTGATAGTACTATGTCCAATTTTCTGAGGAACCACTAGACTGATTTCCAGAGTGGTTGTAAAAGCTTCAATCCCACCAACAATGGAGGAGTGTTCCTCTTTCTCCTCATCCTCGCCAGCATCTGATGTCACCTGAATTTTTGATCTGAGCCATTCTGACCTGTGTGAGGTGGAATCTCAAGGTTGTTTTGTTTTGCATTTCCCTGATGATTAAGGATGTTGAACATTTTCTCATGTTCTTCGCAGCCACTTGATATTCCTCAGTTGAGAATTCTTTGTTTAGATCTGTGCTTTCCAAGAATTTTATTATGAATGAATATTGGATTTTGTCAAATGCTTTCTCAGCATCTAACCAGATGATCATGTGGTTTTTGTCTTTGAGTTTGTTTATATAGTGGATTAGGTTGATGGATTTCCTTATATTGAACCATTCCTTCATTCCTGGAAAGAAGCCTACTTGAAAATGATGTATGATCTTTTGATGTGTTCTTTGATTTGGTTTGAGAGGATTTTATTGAGTATTTTTGCATTGATATTCATAAGGGAAATTGGTCTGAAGTTCTCTTTCTTTGTTGGATCTTTGTCTGATTTAGGTATCAGAGTAATTGTGGCTTCCTAGAATGAATTGGGTAGCATACCTTCTGTTTCTATTTTGTGCAATAGTTTGAGGAGAGTTGAAATTAGGTCTTCTTTGAAGGTCTGATAGAACTCTGCACTAAATCCATGTGGTCCTGAGCTCTTTTTGGTTGGGAGACTGTTGATGACTGCTTCTATTGTTTTATGAGTAATGGGACTGTTTAGATCATTAATCTGATCCTGGATTAACTTTGGTCTCTGGTATCTGTCTTGGAACTTGTCTATTTCATCCATGTTTTTCAGTTTTGTTAAGTATAGCTTTTGTTAGTATGATCTGATGATGTTTTGGATTTCCCCATGCTCTGTTGTTATGTCTCCTTTTTTAATTTCTGATTTTATTAATTAGGATACATTGGTGAAGAGAGAAATGAAGAAAGAAATTAAAGGCTTTTTAGAGTTTAATGAGACTGAAGCCATAAAATACCCAAACTTATGGGTATGTATGAGAGTTGGTTGTTGAAGTCTCACATTATTTTTGTGTTAGGTGAAATATGTGCTTTCAGCTTTACTATACTTTCTTTAATGAATGTGGCTGCTCTTTAATTTGGAGCATAAATGTTCAGAATTGAGATCTCATTTTGGTAGATTTTACCTTTGATGAGTATAAAGTACACCTCCTTGCCTTTTAGGATAAATTTGGGTTGGAAGACGATTTTATTCGATATTAGAATGGCTACTGCAGCTTGTTTCTTTAGACCTCTTGCTTGGAAAATTATTTTCTAGGCTTTTACTCTGAGGTAGTCTCTGTCTTTGTCCCTGAAGTGGGTTTCCTGTATGCAGCAAAATGTTGGGTCCTGTTTATGTAGCCACTCTGTTATTCTATGTCTTTTCATTGGGCAATTGAGTCCATTGATATTAAGAGGTATTAAAGAAAAATAATTGTTGCTTCCTGTTTATTTTTGTTGTTATAGTTGGAAAGGTGTCCATGTGTCTATCTTCTTTTAGGTTTGTTGAAGGATTACATTCTTGTTCTTTCTATGGCTTAGTTTCCCTCCTTTTGTTGGAGTTTTCCCTTTATTATCCTTCGAAGTGCTGGATTCATGGAAAGATATTATGTGAATTTGGTTTTGTCATGGAATACTTTGGTTTTTACATCTATGGTAGTTGAGAGTTTTGCTTGATATAGTAGATTGGGCTGGCATTGTGTTCTCTTAGGGTCTGTATAACATCTTCCCAGGATCTTCTGGCTTTCATAGTCTCTGCTGAGAAGTCTGGAGTAATTCAAATAGGCCTGCCTTTATATGTTACTTGACCTTTTTCCCTTACTGCTTTTAATATTCTGTCTTTATTAAGTGCATGTGTTGTTCTGATTATTATGTGTCAGGAGGAATTTCTTTTTTGGTTCAGTCTATATGGAGTTCTCTAGGCTTTTTGCATGTTCATCTCTTTCTTTATGTTAGGGAAGTTTTCTTCTATAATTTTGTTGAAGCTATTTACTGGCACTTTAAGTTGAAAATCTTCACTCTGACCTATACCTGCTTTCTTTACCTTTGGTCTTCTCATTGTGTCCTGGAAGATCCTGGATATTTTGGGTTAGGAACTTTTTGAATTTTGCATTTTCTTTGATTGTTTTGTCCATGTTCTCTATGGAATCTTCTGCACCTGCGATTCTCTCTTCCTTCTCTTGTATTTTGTTGCTGATGGTCACATCTATGGTTCCTGATTTCTTTCCTAGGGTTTCTATCTCCAGAGTTGTCTCCCTTTGTGTTTGCTTCATTGTTTCTACTTCCATTTTTACATCTTGGATGGTTATGTTCAATCCCATCACATGTTGTTTTTGTTTATTTGTAATTCTTTAAGGGAATTTTTTGTTTCCTCTTTAAGGACTTCTATCTGTTTAGCAGTGTTTTTCTATAATTCCTTGTGGTATTTCTGTGCTTCCTCTTTAAGGGCTTCTATTTGTTTATCAGTGTTTTCCTGGATTTCTTTGAGTTATTAATGCCCTTCTTAACATCCTCTACCAGCATCATGAAATATAATTTTAGATCTGAATCTTACATTTTGGGTGTGTTGGGGTATCCAGGATTAGCTGTGGTTGGGGTATTGGGTTCTGAAAATTCCCAGTGGTCTTGGTTTCTGTTAAATTCTTTCCTTTGCCTTTTGCCATCTGGAAATCTATGGTGTTAGATGTTCTAACTGTCTCTGGCTGGAGCTTGTTCCTCCTGTGATTATTTTAGCCTCTGTCAGCACTCCTGGGAGACCAAGTCTCCTGAGTCCCAGTAGTCAGAGCACTTTCTGCATGCAAGCCCTTCTCTTGCAGGGAAGGTGCACAGAGGTCTGGAGCTCAGATCCACCTCCTAAGTCCTGGGATCAGAACCCTCCCTAGAGGCTGACTTGCCTCTGGCAGAAAACATGTGCAGGGGTCCCTGTCTCAACTCTGTCTCCTGGCTGAGGATGGAGGCCTGAAGGGACCCTGTCCAAGAAGCTCTGTTGCTTCTGCCACAGAAGCTCTCCTGCATAAACTGGTCTCAGTTACCCTGATGTTCTGAGTGTGCTAGAGACTGATTTTGAACTTTGAACCTGTTGCTGCTATCACAAGACCTTTTGGGTTTTTTGCAATAGATGTTGCATTCTACTCGCCAGTGATTTCAAGATCCTGGGTGTTCTAGGGTATGTGCAGCATGGAGAGTCCTGTGGGGACCTCAGGACACTCTATGAAGATCACACCCAAAATGGTGCTGTCTATATTTCTTTTTTCTTTTTATTTTTTCTCTTTATTAGATATTTTCTTCATTTACATTTTACATGTTATCCAGAAATTTTCCCTTACCCTCCCGCATCCCCGCCCTGCTCCCCTACCCACCCCCTCCTACGTAATGGCCCTGGCGTTCCCCTGTACTGGGGCATATAAAGTCTGTATGACCAAGGGGCCTCTCCTCCCAATGATGGCCAACTAGGCCATCTTCTTCCATATATGCAGCTAGAGACATGAGCGCAGGGGGAACTAGTTAGTTCATGTTATTCTTCCACCTAGAGGGTTGTAGACTCCTTCCACTCCTTGGGTACTTTCTCTAGCTCCTACCTTGGGAGTCCTGTGTTTCAACTAATTGCTGACTGTGAGCATCTACTTCTATGTTTACCAGGCACTGGTATAGCCTCCCACAAGACAGCTATATCAGTTCCCTTTCAGCATTATCTTGCTGGCATATGCTGTAGTGCTTATTTTGGTGGCTGATTATGGGAGGGATCCCTGGCAGCCGCCGTCACTGGTTGGTCCATCCTTTTGATTCAGCTTCACACATGATCTCTGTTTCTTTTGTTTCTTTAAGTGAATCTATGTACATAAATTTTATTTATTTATTTTTAAAAGTCCTCCATCTTCTATATATGGAGCTAGAGACATGAGCTCAGGGAGTACTAGTTAGTTCATGTTATTCTTCCACCTATAGGGTTGAAGACCCCTTCAGCTCCTTGGGTACTTTCTCTAGCTCCCTCCTTGGGAACCCTGTGTTCCATCTAATAGTTGACTGTGAGCTTCCACCTCCATGTTTGCCAGGCATTGGTATAGTCTCCCATGAGACAGCTATATCCGGGCCCTTTCAGCACTATCTTGCTGGCATATGCTATAGTGTCTCTGTTTGGTGGCTCTAGCTGCATATATAGAAGAGGATGGCCTAGTTGGCCATCATTGGGAAGAGAGGCCCCTTGGTCATGCAGACTTTATATGCCCCAGTTCAGGGGAATGCCAGGGCCAAGATGTGGGAGCGGGTGGGTAGGGGAGCAGGGCCGGGAGGGGGGAGGGTTTAGGGAACTTTCTGGATAACACTTGAAATGTAAATGAAGAAATTATCTGATAAAAGTTGGGAAAAAAAAAAAAGAAACCTGGAGAATATTAAAGAAATATGCCTGTTTTAATCTTAAAAAAAAAAAGTCCTCCATCATCATCATAATATGAGACTTAAGGTTATTTTCCTGCACTTTAGGATTGTTAGGATATACAATGCTTATAGTTGTAGGATAGCTATGTTATAGTAATACCATATTGCCCTAAATTTTGTTGATTATGTTCTTTCCTCGTCCTTAGTCCCTCTGAGTGTCTCTGGTGCTTACAATCCTGGTAGTTCCTGTTAGCTATGAGACTCTTCATGTTGAGCTGGTAGCTTCTGGTAGTCTAAGGCCTCTGGGATTTCAAGTAGACACCATTTGCCATGGGTGGCAGCATCCTTCCAGGGTTGCAGGCAGAGACTGTAGTCACAGATAGGTTCAGCATTCTTGTTGTCCAAGGTGTTGGCAGGCTTCTAGGAAGGCAGTCAGAGCTAGTGTTTCCTGATGTCTACAGATATCTGGGATTGTACTGGTGCTTGCACATTGGAAGAGTCTCAATTTCATCCAGTTACTAGGTGGATATTCCCTTAGTTTCTGCTCCATTTCCAATCCCTGCATTTCTTGTAGATGGGATAAATTTAGATTTGAATGGTTTCTGGGTAGGTTGGTATTTCTAACACTCTATTTATTTACATTCATACCTGAATACAGGAAGTGGCCCCTTCAGGTTCCATATCTCCAATATATCCAGTCACAATTATGGTCACCCCAATTGATTCTTTGATTTTTCCCTTATCTCTGGCATCCATCTCACCAATCTCCATCAATTGTAGATTTCAATTCATTTTCATAAGCATCAGTCTTTCATTTTCTTCTTTAAACCTG
This sequence comes from Mus minutoides, assembly GCA_902729485.2. Lineage (NCBI taxonomy): Eukaryota > Metazoa > Chordata > Mammalia > Rodentia > Muridae > Mus > Mus minutoides. Next base: position 1,657,479 of record LR749720.1, read on the forward strand.
ATCCTGAAACTACACTCCCCTCCCTAACCCACAGATTCTCCCAGTTCCCATTCTCCATCTGGCAATTATGCTATTTCATTCTCCCTTCTAAGTGAAATTCAGACCTCACCAGTTGGACATTTATCCATTTGAAGGATCTTTTGGTCTTAGGAGTGTAATATGTTACATTTATATGCTTTGTATATATCTGTAATACTCTATTTGTATATATATAATCATGCATATTTGGGGGGCTGGGTCATCTCAAACAGGATGATATTCTCAAGTTATATCCATTTGCCTGCAAAATTCATGAAGTCTTTGTTTTTCATATCTGAACAGTTTCAGTTGTATATATTTGCCACATTTTCTTTATCCATTCTTCAGATATAGTTTCCATCTACGTTGTTTATAGTTTGTGGCTTTAACAGATAAAACTCCTATGAAAACCTCTGAGGAAATGTCTTTATGGGATCTTGGAGCACTTAAGATTTTATCATATATCTTTTCTTGTTTTCTTACAAATATTCTCTCTGATTTTAAATACATTGTTTACTGTTTCATTAGACTTCATCCCTAAAAGAATTATTATAGGTCTTTATTTTTGTCATTTTGTCATTTGAAAGATGATTTATTTCCATATTGAAGATTCAGTTTCACCGATGGAAGAAGTTTTATTAATTAATAGTTGGTAGTTCCACCAATTTAGTTTAAAGATATAATGTTATAATGAATATTTAATTATGTCATTCATAACATTATAAAATATTTATCATGTTTCATGAAACATCATCTGATATCCATTATAATTATGAAATTGTTCATTTGTAAGAAAATTCCTGCAGTTCTGTACTGAATTTGTGTGATCCTCAGTTGGTGCTGTTTCATGCATTATGCATGTATATTGTTTACACATAATTCCAAAATGTCATATAATGATTTGTTTTTAATGTTTTCAGCTCTATCATGTGATTATACCAAGAAGTTATTCCCTAAAGGACGTACACAGGATTACTTCCAGAATGAGATAATACGAAGATTTGGGTGTAGTAGCCTTTTAGATCTATATCTAAAAAAGTTCTGGGAATATAGATGTGATAGTACAGAGTATAAAATATATGATTATGTAAATGATCAATTTGAAAAGCACATCTTTTTCATTTCTGAAAATTATCAAGAAGCCCTAACTTCCCCTGAAAAAACTCAGTCTGGGTCACTCTCATTTTCACAACTGGAGGATTCTATAGGAAAAAATTCACAAGATTTGAAGCACAACTCTATTTTACAGAGAAATATACAAGCATTACAAAATGACATTTGGGTGAATAACTATTTCCTGATGTATATATTACAGAATATGAGATCAAACACTGCTTCAGTGCTTCATGAACAAATGAGATTGTGGAGCAGGGAAAAAGGTACTGAATGTCTTCAAGGTGAAGGATACTTCTCTCAAAATTTATGGCAGTTTCCGCAACAAAATCTACTCAGAGACAATTTCTATGATGTAGATCAACATAAGAATGGATCTATGAATACAATGAATCATGGAAGATATGATGTGGGAGGTAATTTGAAAAACTCTAACACAATAATTGATATTAAAATAGGCTATGTTAAGAATCCTTTACTAATATATTACCAAAGCAATCAATATAGAGAGATATTATATCAAGGTAATGACTTCTTACAAGATTGTATGTGTAAAACAAATCTACGTGAAAGTCACATAAGCAGATTTATTCCAGAATACCATTATAGCAAGCATAGAAAAATGGCTATCTCTAATCACTCCTCCCAGTCTTCTTCACTACAGCACACCACCAAGAAATTTTGTATGAATAAAAATAAAAATGCCACTTTAAGTGAATCTTCAATTCATAGCTCATATAGTAGACCATGGATTAACGGACAGTCCAAGAGATGCCTATATGATACATACAAGTATGCCACAAATGATTCATTAAACTTTGAGAGAGCACAGAAAACAAATAAATGTAATAAGTATGGGAAATCATTTATCCAGTCCTCAAATCTTCAAGCTTATAATAGAACTCCTACTCAAGAGACACCTGACAAATGTAATGAATGTGGAAAATTATTTACCTGTTCGTCAAGTCTTAAAGTTTGCCATGAAAACTGTAAAGGAGAAAGAGTTCACAAATCTAATAACTGTGGAAAATCATTTACACAGTCCTCAAAACTTCAAGTTCACTACAGAATCCACACAGGAGAGAAACCTTACAAATGTAATGAATGCGGGAAATCTTTTACACAGAACTCAAAACTTCAAGTTCACTACAGAATCCACACAGGAGAGAAGCCTTACAAATGTAATGAATGTGGGAAATCTTTTGCACTGAACTCAGAGCTTAAAGTTCACTACAGAATCCATACAGGAGAGAAGCCTTATAAATGTAATGAATGTGGCAAATCTTTTACACAGAACTCAACTCTTAATGTTCACTACAGAATCCATACAGGAGAGAAGCCTTACAAATGTAATGAATGTGGCAAATCTTTTACACAGAACTCAACTCTTAATGTTCACTACAGAATCCATACAGGAGAGAAGCCTTACAAATGTAATGAATGTGGGAAATCTTTTGCACTGAACTCAGAGCTTAAAGTTCACTACAGAATCCATACAGGAGAGAAGCCTTACAAATGTAATGAATGTGGCAAATCTTTTACATGGAACAAAGACTTTAAAGATCACTACAGAATCCATACAGGAGAGAAGCCTTACAAATGTAATGAATGTGGCAAATCTTTTACACAGAACTCAACTCTTAATGTTCACTACAGAATCCATACAGGAGAGAAGCCTTACAAATGTAATAAATGTGGAAAATCTTTTACACAGAACTCAAAACTTCAAGTTCACTACAGAATCCACACAGGAGAGAAACCTTACAAATGTAATGAATGTGGCAAATCTTTTACAAGGAACCCAGACTTTAAAGTTCACTACAGAATCCATACAGGAGAGAAGCCTTACAAATGTAATGAATGTGGTAGATGCTTTACACAGAACTCAAATCTTCAAGTTCACTACAGAATCCACAGGGGAAGGAAACCTTTCAAATGTAATGAATGTGGGAAATCTTTTACAAAGAACTCATGGCTTAAAGTTCACTACAGAAAACATACAGGAGAGAAGCCTTCCAAATAACATGAATGTGGCAAATCTTTTATACAGAACAAAAGGTGACTACAGAATTCATACAGAAGAGAAACCTTACAAATGTAATGAATGTGGGAAATCTTTTGCACAGAACTCAGAGCTTAAATTTCACTAGAGAATCCATACCGGAGAGAAGCCTTACAATTGTCCTGAAAGTGGCAAACTTTTACAAGGAATACAGACTTTAAAATTCACTACAGAATCTATACAGGAGAGAAACCTTACAAATGTAATAAGGGTGACAAATCTTTTACAGAATCCTCCAAACTTCAAATTCACTACAGAATCCATATAGGAGAGAAGCCTTACAAATGTAATGAGTGTGGCAAATCTTCTATACTGAACACAGAGCTTAAAGTTCACTACAGAATTCATACAGGAGAGAAATCTTATAAAGGTTTTGATTGTGGCAAATATTTTACAAAAACTCAGAGCTTTAGTTTACTAAAGAATCTGTATAGGGGCAAAACTTATAAATATAATGAATGCTGCAAATCTTTTAAACAACACTCAGATCATCAAGCTCACCACAGAATCCAGACTGGAAAGAAACCTTACATATGACATGAAGTTGGCATATCATTCACTAACTCTCCAAGTCTTTATGTTCACTAAAGACCCCACACAAGAGATAAACCTTCCAAATGTGGTTTATGTGGTAAATCTTTTTTCTGGTCCTCCACTTTCCAAGTTCTTCAAAGAACCCATACTGGAAAACAACCTTGTAAGTGTAGTAAGTTTGGGAAATACTTTTTCCTGTTCTCAAATCTTCAATATCACCTCGGAATACCAACTAGAGACAACCTTACTAGTATAAAGAATGTGGAAAATCCTTGACATGAAAATAATGTCTTCAAACAAAACCCAGCATGCATACAGGAGAGAAGCATTACAAATATAAAGGACATGGCAAATATTTTAGCACAACCTCAAATCTTAGAGCACATAGATCCAATACCTGAAGATAACTTCATAGGAAATTATTGTCCCAGCATTCATAAGGAAACATCATTTAAAATTAGAAAATTATTGTCAGAATTTAATAATGTTGAAAAACTGTATTATCAGAGAATTCTCATAAAGAAAACTTATATTGATAGTATTCATAAACATTTTACTCATAAATCCAACTTATATTCATATTAAGTACTTATTTCAAAAATAAAATATAAAAAACTTTTTACCCACCATTAATCATATGACATTATTGATTAATAATTGTATAGAATTGTAAAGAAACAGTATTTTAAAGTGTAAGGATTTTTACCAGAATAATAGTAATAACTATGCTAATACAACCATATTGCATAATGTTTAGAGTTTAGTATGGGAGAGTATTGGTATTTATGAGCTATATTCTCTTTGAAGATTATTGTGTTCGTACTCTGAACTTTTTAAAGAGTAATTTTTAATCTCTAATCCCTCCTTGTCACAATTATCAATAAATACATTAGAACTGTCTATTACTATTGCCTTGGTGGATTTACTGTCCATTTTATGCTGGGGTGATTTCATTCATATCTTCCAATTTCTGATTGATAATGCCAACAGAAATATGTCACAAATAATAAATTGGATTGCTTTTGACAAATTCTAAGACAACAGTTTTGAAGAGTGTATGTGTTGAGCAGAGAAAACCATGAGGTTTCCTGAGTACATATGTATGTGTGTGTTTTATGCATAAAATCACTTGTATTTCAAGGAATATAGCTTCTGTACCAGATCAAAATTCTAAGTGGACCCAATGGGTGGGGAAGAGGTTGATGCTTTAAGATTACTGTAGTGGCTATCCCTGGTTGTCAACTTGATTATATTTGGAATGAACTACAATCCAGAATTGAAAGTCTCACCAGTGACCCTGACCTGGGGGCTGGGAGATAGAAGTTTCTGATCTGGATCTTGGTATGGAGATCTTGATAGCATAGTGGCTATGGATTCCAGAAGATTAAGACAGGGAGTTCTTCGATTTCAAGTAGAAACCTGGTGAATATGTGTGGGAATCAATTTTAAGGTTGTGGGATAAGGGTGGAAGGAACATAAGACTAGAGCAGGCTGAGTTTATTGACATGGGCCCTCTGAGTGGAGATTCTAGGTTTAATAAGGAAGCTCGCACAGTTTAAAAAAGTGTCAAAGGTTTGTTTGAATGGTTGGCTGAAGTGTTTATCAAAAGATGGACTACTGAAAATGACTTGGAGATGCCTGATATTCCGTGGCTTAGTGTTGATGAAGGGATTTTAAGACTTAAGGAAATTGCAATGCTAGAGTAGATATGGCACCATTCCTCGAGGTGACCAGCCAGCAACCTGGTGGCAGTTTGACTACATTGGACTACTTCCTCCGTAGAAAGGACAGGGTTTTGTTCTTACTGGAGTAGATTCTTATTCTGGTTATGGATTTGCCTTTCCTGCACGTATTGCCTCTGCTAATATCACCATCCACAGACTGACAGAATGCCTTATCTACTGTCATGATATTCCATACAGTATTGCTTCTGACCAAGGGACTCATTTCAAAGCCAGAGAAGCCCATGATCATGGAATTCACTGGTCTTATCATGTTCCCCATCATCCTGAAGCAGCTGGTCTGATAGAAAGATGGAATAGCCTTTTGAAGAAGCAGTTACAGTGCCAATTAGGTGGTAACAGCATGGAAGCCTTGGGCAGAGTTATTCAGAAGGCAGTATATGCTTTGAATCAGCGTTTGATAACTGGTAAAGTTTCCCCCATAGCCAGGATCCATGGGTACATGAATCAAGGGGTGGAAAAGGGAATAGTTCCACTCACTATCACTCCTAGCGACCATCTAAGGAAATTTTTTGCTTCCTGTCCTGGTAACTCTAGTATGTTCTGCTGGCCTACAAGTTTTGGATCCAGAGATGGGAGTGCTCTTATCAGGAGCTACAACAAACATCCCATTGAACTGGAAGCTGGGACTTCCCCCTGGTCATTTTGGGCTTCTAAACCAACAGGCTAAGAAAGGAATAACTGTTAAGAGGGGTGATAGATCCAGATTACCATGGGGAAATTGGATTACCTCTCCACAATGGAGGTAAGGAAGATTATGTCTGGAATGTAGGAGATCCTTCGGGCGTCTCTTAGTACTTCCATGTTGTGTGATTAAAGTCAATGGAAAGCTACAACAGCCTAATACAAGCAGGATGCAAAAGGACACAGACCCATCAGGAATGAAGGTATGGGTCAATCCTCCAGGAAAAGAGCCAAGACCTGCAGAGGTGCTTGCTGAAGGTGAAGGAAATACAGAATGGGTTGTAAAGAAAAGTAGTTATAAATACCAGTTAAGGCCACATAACCAGTTGCAGGAGCAAGGATTATAAAGTAATATGAATGCTCCTGTCTTATTTTGCTAATGAATACATTTGCTTTATTTCAATTTCTTTAACATCAATTTGTATTTAAGTTGAGACACTAAAAGGATGCTCTCAAGGGAAATTGCCCCATTGTAAATTTATAAATGCATTTGAGATTGTACTAGGGATAGTTATATCATGTTAGGTGCATTCACAACCTTGTTATTGTTTCATGTGAACATGAGATATAATTTGTGTCATGTTGACAAGGAATTGATTGTAGTGGCTATCCCTGGTTGTCAACTTGACTATATTTGGAATGAACTACAATCCAGAATTGGAAGGCTCACCAGTGATCCTGACCTGGAGGCTGGAATATAGAAGTTTCTGATCTGGATCTTGGTATGGAGATCTTGCTAGCATAGTGGCTGTGGATTCCAGAAGATTAAGACAGGGAGATCCCCGAGTTCAAGGTCATCTGGGATTACAGGTGTGATAGCACACACCTTTAATCTGTTAAGGGTGTGATGGCACACACCTTTAATTTGGGCTATACCTTCTGCTGGAGATCATATAAGGACACTGGAAGAAGGGAAACTAGCTTTCACTCCTTCACCTTCTTTTTTCTTTTTTTTTTTCTTTTTTTTTCAAATCACAGGAGGTTGCAAATGTATGATGAACAGGGAAATGCCCCCTTTTACTTATTTCAAATTACCATATATTTCGTACTTGAGTCTCTGTTTGCCACTTTAGATTTTTTTTTGCATTTAATTCACTTTTATTATTGAATATCATCACTCCCTTTCCCCGCTCTCCCTAATTTGTTTTCTTTTTTTTCCAATTTTTATTAGATATTTTCTTCATTTACATTTCAAATGTTATCCCCAAAGTCCCCTATACCCTCCCCCATCCCCCGCCCTGCTCCCCTACCCACCCACTCCTACATCTTGGCCCTGGCATTCCCCTGTACTGGGGCATATAAAGTCTGCATGACCAAGGGGCCTCTCTTCCCAATGATGGCCAACTAGGCCATCTTCTTCTATATATGCAGCGAGAGACATGAGCTCTGGGGGTACTAGTTATTTCATGTTATTCTTCCACCTATAGGATTGAAGACCCCTTCAGCTCCTTGGGTACTTTCTCTAGCTCCTTCCTTGGGATTCCTGTGTTCTATCTAATAGCTGATTTGGAGCATACACTTCCGTGTTTGCCAGACATTGGTATAGCCTCCCACGTGACAGCTATATCAGGGCCCTTTCAGCACTATCTTGCTGGCATATGCAATTGTGTCTGTGTCTGGTGGTTGATTATGGAATGGATCCCCGGCTGCTGCAGTCACTAGTTGGTCCATCCTTTTGGTTCAGCTCCACACATGATCTCTGTAACTCCTGCAATGTGTGCTTTGTTCTTAATTCTAGGAAGGGGTGAAGTGTCTACTTTAGATTTTAAGCAAACAATACAAGGATATTTAGGGCATTTGCATTACATTGTGTGTTTGTGTGTGTGTGTGTGTGTGTGTGTGTGTGTGTGTGTGAATAGAGCAGTGATTAGCAGGTCAGAGCAAGTACCTATGGAGTAGAATAGGGAGTCCTTTGTCCATATATCAATGAGTGGTACACATCTGTGTCATGTGTTACTTTCTGAGAATTTTGCACATAGTTTTCCATTGTTGATTTGCTAGTTTTCAATCTGACAAACTTTAATGTATTTTCCAATTTCCCTGCAGCAGTTTCAATCAGTTGCTTTGGTTATGTTTGATTTTTTGACTGAAGTAGTATGGCTTTTTAAAGTCATTGGGGATTCTAGGGCTACTTTTGAATGGGTCTTTTTTTTCCATTTCATTTATGATTTTTTACATATTCCAGACATTTATTCTTCTGTCAAACACAGAGCTGACAAAGATACTCTCTTATATAGAATTTTCTCTATACTTGTGTTTTTTTTTTCTATGCTAAAGCCATTTAGTATTATAAATTCCAACTTGCAGCCGGGCATAGTGGCACAGGCCTTTAATCCCAGCACTTGGGAGGCAGAGGCAGGAGGATTTCTGAGATGGAGGCCAGCCTGGTCAACAAAGTGAGGTCAAGTACAGCCAGGGCTATACAGAAAAACCCTGTCTCAAAAAACCAAAAAATAAAAAATAATTGTTGGCCTTAATTAATGTGAAAAATTCTATTCACAGAGTAATTTAAGGGGATAGATAATAGATATATGACAAAATTATAGATGATATATAGATATATAATAAATACATTTGTATATAGAGATCTCCTTAGGTAAATGTATATACATTTATACATATAATACATATCTAAATATGATATATATATATATATATATATATATATATATATCATATGAATGTTTACTGAAAATGATACTGCTCTCAAGAACTAAGATCAATAATTGAAAACTGTGAATTTAGCCATGTATATAACCATATATACAGTCTATCTACCTATCTCTATGTTTATATATGTATACATATCTATATTATCTATATAACATATAGATAGATAAATTTCTAAATATTTATATCTACCATTTACCTGTTGTTATATTTGTGTAGACTAAGATATAAATGATGTAAATATAGATGATATAAATATTATTGTATATATAGATATGATATTGAGCATAATGTATCACTTATTCCAACTGTTTCCGTGTTTCTGGTTTTAGGTTTGTGTGTTTAATTACATTTCATATAATTTTGGTAAAGGTGAAAATCACAGTAACAAATTTTTCCTGTCATTTCTAGAAGGTATTTATTTGAGGTTTGGAGCTATTATATAATGAAATGTCATCTGCAAATAGGGATAGCTACATTGGATCTTTTCTTATTAGTATAACTTTAATTTCCTTCCTTTTCCAGCTAGAATATAGAGTATAGTATTAAATAGATATTGGTATAATAGGCATCACTGATTCATTCCTAAAATGTGTGTGATTGCTTCAAGTTTTCTTAATTTAGGATGATATTGGATATAGAATTTACATCTACAGATCTTATTTTTCACATTTATTTATTTATTTACATCCTAAACATAGTGTACACTCATAGTCCCACTGTCATAGACTCTTTCTACCCATTCCCCCCCCCCCTTCTCCTCTAAGAGGGTGTAGTCCCGGGGTGTCTCCACAGCCTGCCCCATCAAGTATTTGCTTCCTTAGGGGCATCCTCTCCTACTGTAGCCAGACAAGGCAGCCCTATTTTCCTGGGGTGTTTCTCAGACCATGGATGCCCTTTCCTTTATTGATCAGACTCTGAGAACTGTCAAGGGTCCAGGTAATTTGACTCTGTTTCAGTTCCTATCCCATTCCTTTCCTCAACCTTTCCATATGAGTTCCTGATCTCTATCCAACTTTTAGCTATGAGTGTCTGCATGTGTTTAATTCAGCTGCTGGTTGGAGCCCTTCAGAGGACAGTTATGCTAAACTCCTGTCTGCAAGAATAAGATTATATCATTACAGTGTCAAGGACTGATGTGTGACCAGGGCATGCTTCTCAAGTTGGGCAAGCTATGGATTGGCCATTCTTTTAGTCTCTATTACATTTCTGTCCCTGCATTTTTTTGTAGATAGGGCAAGCCTTGCTTTGAAAGTTTTGTTGTTACTTTTTCTCATTCATACACTGGGAGTCCTGCCTCTCTACAGGTTTGCCTCTTCTGTGTTTTCTGCCTTATCATTGAGAAAATATCATGCATTATTTTGGGTCTAGGTTACATCATTTGACTGCCAAATACAAGGTGTCCTTTTTTTATATACCAGAATAGCATTCCACAGTATAAATAGACAACATCTTCTGTATTGATTCTTTGGATGAGAGATATATGGGTTGCTTCCAGTTTCTTGTTATTAATAATAAAGCTTCTATGAGCATAGATCTTAGTGTTATGGTGGAGCATCTTTTTTGCATATGCCCAGTAACAGTATAGTTGCATATTCTGCCCCTTATTAGTAGGAGAACAAAATACTCATAGGAGCCAATATGGAGATAAAGTGTAGAGCAGAGCCTAAAGGAAAGGCCACCCAGAGACTGTCCCACCTTGGGATTCATCCAATATAGAGTTACCCAACCAAGACACTATTGTGGATGCCAAACAGCACATGCTGGAAGGAACCTTATAGGCCTGTCTCCAGAGAGGCCCTGCCAGAACCTTATAAACACAGAGGCAGAGGTTAGCAGCCAACCATTTGACTGAGTACAGGGTCCTTAATATAAGAGTTAGAGAAGGGACTGAAGGAATTGGAGGGGTTTGCAACCCCATAGGAAGAACCACACTAACAACCAGATACCCTAGAACTCCCAGGGACTAAGCCATCAACAAAAGTGTAGAGGAAGCTCCATCTGCATATGTAGCAGAGTATTGCCTTGTCATGCATCAATGGAAGGAGAGGTCCTAGGTCCTATGAAAGCTTGATAGATGCCCCAGTGTAGGGGAATTGAGGGCTGGGTGGGGAGAGTCAGTTTGTGGGTGGAGGACCACCTTCATATAATCAGAGGGAGGGAGGATATGATTGGATGTTTCTGGGATGGAAACAAGGAAAGGGGATAACATTTGCAATGTAAATAAAGAAAATATCCAATAAAAAAGAAGATTAAAAAGAGCAAAGACATTCTGAATTTTGCAGGCAAATGGATGGAACTAGAAAATATCTTCCTGAGTGATATAACTCAGATCCAAAATGCCATGCGTAGTATGTACTCATTAATAAGTGTATATTAGCCAACAAAATAAAAAATAAAAATAAAGTGTACGGAATACCCAAGATACAGTCCACAGAACTCAAAAAGCTCAACAAGATGAAGTGTCCTAATGGGGATGCATCATTCCCACTTGAAAGAGAAAAGAAAGCAATCACATGTGGCAAAAGAGGGAGGATCTATGGAGGGAAAATGGATAGGGTGGAGTTGAGGGGGATAGGAAAACCTTATCTCTTATTAGGTGAGGGAAAAGGAGTGAAACCCCAGAAAAAGTATGTAAACTGACAATGTCAGGAAATAGAAGGTTGGGAGGAACCTCCCAGAATTCACCAGAGATTTGGGAGGTGAGAGACTCCCAGGACTCAAAGGGAGGGACCTTAGATCAAATGCCAGACAGTAGGGAATGGGAACTTTTGGAGCCTACCTCCAGCAGGAAGACAGGGTTTAAAATGAGAGATAGGGTTGCCATCCCACAGTCATGACTTTGACCCATTATTGTTCCTATGTGAAAGAATTACATGGATGGAAATGGAGAGGAACCAAGGAGGAAAAGAAGGTCCAGCAACAGGGCCAAATTTGGATTCAGCTCAAGGGGAATTCCCAAGACCTAACACTATTAGTGAGACTGTGGAGAGCTCCCCAAAATGGATCTATTATGACTGACCTGTGAAAGACCCAACAATCATCTGAAACAGTTAGATACAGATATTTACACCCAACCAATGGACAGAAGCAGCTGAACCCTGTTGTTGAATTAGGGAAGGCTGGAAGAAGCTAAGGAGAAGGGCGATCCCGTAGGAGGAACAACAGTCTCAATTATTCTAGACCACTGAGACCATTCAAACACTCACCACCAAACAGACAGCATACACCACCTGATATCAGGCCCCCAACACACATACAGGAGAGGACTTATTGGTTTGTGTTCTGTCAGATATGATGCACCTAACCCTCAAGAGACTGGAGTCCCCAGGGAGTTTAATGTCAGGTGGGTTAGGAGCATCCATGTGGAGATGATGTGGGGTATGGAGGAGGATTGGGATGTGGAGCAGATGGAGGGTAGATGGGGGACTGGGAATGGAATATGGAGTGTAAAAATAAAATAAAAAAGAAATGTATCTGTTAATAAAGATCACCCAATTAATATATCCCAGGGCCAGGGGTTTTAGTTCTTCAAGGTCATGTAGTACAGAGATAACATCCTATTATTCATCAAGTGAATGGGTCCTGGGTATTCTTTTAGAAAAGTTATATAATTCCTGGTTCTCCACAAATAAAGTAATTGCATTCACATACATACACCATCAAATAAATCAGTTTGAACAAACAAGGATCAACTCTTCACTAAGGAAAACCCCCAGGAAGGCCTTCATTTAGTGAGCAGAGCCTAAATCTCCCAAAGAAAAGGACTTATTCACCCACTCCTTAATAATGTTGGTGTTCACTTAGAATCAGACTAGTTCTGCCCCTCCCAGGCCCTGCCTTCTCCATTCTTCATGTTATGTGGATGACCTAAAGGTAAGGGTGAACCAAGAACCATAACATTTGCCACAGACCACTCCATTTCCCTTTCTGTTATGGTAAAGGAAAACAGACTGTAGACCATCATTAAAGACTTCATCTGCCTCTACTGAGCTTAATGCTGGATGCACTCCAGTCAACCCCAGCACTGAGGGACAACACTGGACACTATTTGCTACATAGAAATACAAGAATAAATTCTTCCATTTTGTAGAGAGCCACGCCCGAGCTGGTTCTGCCGCCATTCCAAGATGGCACCTACATCCTCTCACCACTCCCAGCCTGGGACAAGCAAACAAGTTCAGTGTGCATGTGCTTGTGACAAAGCCACATAAGTCAACACCCATCCTGGGGCATAACTTGAGGTAATGGGCAGTCAGCCAATCCTGACGACACAGGTCTCACTGAGGTGTATTTAAGTGAGACCCATCTTGGCCTTGCCCTCTTCCTCCACATGATGTAATAAAAGATACTTGTAGAAGGATTCTGGTGTCCACGTCCATTCTTGCCAGCGAGGCAGTAATGTGGGCACTAATAGATGGTGCTAAAATCCGGGAAATTGACCATCGCTGGCACTGAGGAAGAGCCCCTACCCATGGGAAGAATTCAGAACTGCAAGCAGGGCAAGGGTAAGCTCTGAGAGGTATGTTTGGTCTTGATTTATATCATTTACCACCACCACCACCCCCAGTTGAGTAGTGTAGTGGAAGTTTTCATCGTAGTCGTGGCAGTGCTCATAGTGCTTGTTCTCCTTAGACTGGTGAGACCATGCTCAGAGGATGAGAAATGCCGCCCAATGGTTAAGGCAGGGCAGGGGGCGTTAGAACAACTACAGGACCGCATATCAGAAACAGAGCAGAAAGAGATACTAGGAGCTCAGAGAAAGGAAAGCATGCTTAAGCACAAAGGCCTCTCCGATGACCTTGGATCTGAGGAGATGAGAAAAAAGGGAAAATATGCCCTTGGGAGAGATACAGAAAAGAGAGGAAAAAAAAATCCCCAGAGAAACCCCTTTAGAGAGAACTGGAAGCTTTTAAGCTCGGTAGCTCTGAGTCAGAAGAATCTAGCCCCTCGGTTAGGAGGACTTAGAAGATGAAGCAGCCTGGTATGAGGAGGAAAAATACCATCTAGATGAATGGCTGTTACAGCAGAATTGTAAACAAAAGGAGCTGGGAGATAGGAACCATGTGGCTCCTCGGCCCATGACAAATGCTGCTTAAGGAATTCTTAGGAAAATTAAGGTAATTGGATCCAGGAATGGTTCAGGAGAGAAGAGAGGAGGGTGAATTTTTGTAAGAGGTTCCTTGGGCACGTCTGGGTGAATTTTCTCTCTCTGGAACTCAGAGAACTTTTTTCTTTATATGTATGATTTATCATTTGTCTACATTTGTGTTTCATGTTTTGTCTGGATGATTATCTATTTTGTGTTTTGTGTCAAAAAAAGAAAAATGGTTACAAAAAGCGTGTCTATTGGTCTCTGACTTCTTAATTTTAATATGAGCCTCCACAGAGGCTGAGAAAGGCAGGCAGGCTTGCCCAGGATTTGGCGGGACCACATGGTTTTGGGCCTTGCCTGGAAGAAGGTGCAGTAATATAGATTGTTAACTTCTTAGCCCCAGGGATGGGAGGCTAAGAGTGTTTGTTCCTGAAGGAAGTTGTCTGCCTAGGCTTAGAGCAGCCTTGAACAGCAGCACGTGGTGAGAGGTGGTGCAGAGGGCTAGGCCACCAATATATTTAATAATGTTTGAATAGTGCTGAGGTCATTTCAAGCATGGGGATATGAACAAGTTCAGAAAGGTTCTCAGAAATTTTTTTCCAACTTTTATTAGATATTGTCTTCATTTACATTACAAGTGTTATCCAGAAAGTTCCCTAAACCCTCCCCCCTCCCGGCCCTGCTCCCCTCCCAACCCGCTCCCACATCTTGGCCCTGGTGTTCCCCTGTATTAGGGCATATAAAGTCTTTATGACCAAGGGGCCTCTCTTCCCAATGATGGCCAACTAGGCCATCCTCTTCTATATATGCAGCTAGAAACATGAGCTCAGGGGGTACTGGTTAGTTCATGGTTATTCTTCCACCTATAGGGTTGAAGACCCCTTCAGCTCCAAGGGGCCTCTCTTCCCAATGATGGCCAACTAGGCCATCCTCTTCTATATATGCAGCTAGAAACATGAGCTCAGGGGGTACTAGTTAGTTCATGGTTATTCTTCCACCTATAGGGTTGAAGAACCCTTCAGCTCCTTGGGTACTTTCTCTAGCTCCTTCCTTGGGAACCCTGTGTTCCATCTAATAGCTGACTGTGAGCTTCCACCTCCATTTTTGCCAGGGATTGGTATAGTCTCCCACGAGACAGCTAAATCCAGGCCCTTTCAGCACTATCTTGCTGGCATATGCTATAGTGCCTATGTTTGGTGGCTGATTTTGGGATGGATCCCTGGCAGCCACAGTCATTGGGTCCTTCCTTTGGATTCAGCTTCACACATGATCACCGTAACTCTTTCAATGTGTGCTTTGTTCTTAATTCTAGGAAGGGGTGACGTGTCCACATTTTGATCTTCCTTCTTCTTGAGTTTCATGTGTTTAGTAAATTGTATCTTGGGTAGTCCAGGTTTCTGGGCTAATATCCACATATCATTTAGTACATGTTATGTGAGTTCTTTTGTGATTGGGTTACTTCACTCAGGATGATGGCCTCCAGATCCATCCATTTGCCTAGGAATTTCATATATTTATTGTTTCTAATAGCTGAATAGTACTCCATTGTATAAATATACCAATTTTTTTGTATCCATTCCTCTGTTGAGGGACATCTGGGTTCTTTCCAGTTTCTGGCTATTATGAATAAGGCTGCTATGAACATTGATACAATGTTTTAATTATCGCTGCCACACCCTTACCAGGGGAAAAGGCAGCACATGTTATTCAGCATTGCCTTGAGGCATGAAGTGCTTGAGGAAAACCCAAAATTCTTAAAACTGACAATGGACCACCTTATAATTCTCAGAAGTTTGGACAATTCTCTCACCTTGATATCAGGCATAGGGTATTGTTGGGAAAGACCTGACCATGTTTTTGTTTGGAATCATGTGGATTTGGGAAGTACTGGAGTACTTTAAGTGAAATTTAATGAGCTATCCAAGTGGGAATATGAATGACTATTGTTGAATGCAATTTGAAATGTGCAGACTTGGCCCAACAGGTCTCAATGGAGAAGAATTTTGGCAAGTGTCCTAGAGACTGTTTTGTGGTAATGTGGTGAAGAATGTAGCTGCTTTTTGCACTTGTCTATAAAGTCTACATAAGGCTAAGTAAAGAGACTTATACTAATTGCTTCTCTCTCTCTCTCATAAACTGGATATTTTATTTATTTACATTTCAAATGTTATTCCCTTTCCTGGTTTTCTCTTTGCAAACCCCCTATCCCATTCCCTTCCTCCTGCTTCTATGAGGGTGTATCCTCAGCCACCTAACCACTCCTGCTTCACCACCCTGGAATTCTCCTACCTTTGAGCATCCAGCCTTCACAGGACCAAGAGTTTTGAGTATCCAATGGGCTACATTTTCTTTAAAAAGAACATTATGATACAATCCAACAATCAAATCAACAATCAACAATCCAATTGATGCCATATATGGCCATATGGCCATCTTCTGTTACATTAGTGTTTTTTTTTTGAAGGAAATCTCAAAAAATTCCAACCTAAAGTTTGTTCTTTGGTTTAATCTCATGAAGCACATTCGGATCTAGCATAACAAACTTTAAAAGAAAAAAAAAATACCCACAATATATGGTTCAAGAAATAATAAAGAGGCACCAGGAAGTGAAATGGAGCTTAATCTTGGTTCAAGGAGTTAAAGAGAGAAGGGAGTGGTGATCTCAGGGCCAGATCCCACCCAGCTAAAGTTATTGTTGTGTTTGTCCTTGAACAAATAATTGTTTGCACTTTTAATCTGAAATGAACTACATTCCAGAAATGGAGGACACACTTGTGATCTAGATATTGAGGCTGGAAATATCTACTTTTGATCTATCCCTTGATGAGCAGTGACTATGAAAAGCTTAGACTCAGACATGGTGAAACACAACACATTCATTCCCAGGAGACAAAGACAAGTTGATCTTGGAGGTCAAGGTGAGCCAATGACAGAACAATTTCTAGGGGTAGAAAAGCTTAAGTCCATGCATCATACTACATGCCTTTAATCTCAACATTCAGGGGGAAAAGCCATGCACATCTCTGAGTTTGAAGTCAAACTTCAGAGGAAGTTTCAAGATAGCCAAGATTAGGCAGTGAGGGAGTTGCGAATAAGAAAGCTGGTAATAGAATAAGGAAGAAGGGCATGCTCCAGCCCCAGTACACAGCAAAACTGGGCATCTTTTGGGGCTATGGAACTAGCTATAGAGTAAAACATAAAATGAACTATTGGGACAATTGATGCTGGGTAGCTGGACATATGAAATTAGAATTTTTTGAGTGTATAATGAGGCTGTGTTTGAGAGAGCCAAGGTTGTACTTCTTGCTGCAGTTGGACTTGGTAATGTGTAAGAATACCCAGATAATACTGGTTTTGAAGGTATAGAGTTGTCAGAGAGAGTAGTTGAGGATAGGTACTGTGAGAAACCAGGGAAAACAATTGGCAAATGTGCAGCCTCAGTTGTAGTCGATGGCCTAGAACTGAGGGTGTCCTTCAAAGGAATCAAGGTGTGGCACCATAAATCGAGTTTATACGAGTCTATTGTTGAGGCCTAATTTCAGCAGAAGACACAGCATATTGGATATGTCAGTACCATAGGAAAACCACCAGAGCAGCAGCAGAAGTGGAGGGGAGCCAACCATAACCTAGAATGTTACAAAGAGTAGAATTGGAGAAGTGATGCAAACCCTTTGGAGGAGCCCAGAAGTTCATGAGTCTACCTCAGGCTGTGGAACAAGGAGCTGTGATCTGAGGATAGCTGCTAACTGTTGGTAGAACCAGCCCAGGTGAAAGATATTTGTTGCTTTCAACAAAGATGAAAAAAGGAGTCAAAGTTCTAAACACTGCTTTGATATCAGATATGGAGATGCAGAGTTTGAAGTTGACTAGCAGGTTTTCTGTGTTGCTTTATTCTAGTAGTTGCTCCATATAGAATTTTGGAATGGTAATAATGTTCTATGATGTTGGAGGTTTGTTAGCTGGTGTTTCATTTTGATTAAATTTAACTGATCGAATCTCAGAAAAGCCTTTGAACTTTGGACTTTTAAAATTGTTGAGAATGCTGTAGACTATAAGGACTTTTGAAGTTGGACTAAATGCATTTTGCATTATGCTGTTTAGGTATCCCCCCATAGACTCATGTGTTTGAACAATCTTATGGTTTGAATATACTTGACCTAGGGACTGTCTCTAATAGTAAGTATGGCCATGCTGGAAAATGTGTGGCCTTGTAGGAGAAAGTGTGTTACTGTGGAGGTGGACTTTGATATCCTTCTTTTAGTCATATGGAATGCAATCTTCTGCTGTCTGACTATTGATCAAGATGCAGAACTTTCTGCTCTTCCTCCAGCCCCCTTCTGCTGGGATGTTGCTTCCACCTTGATAAAGGACTAAAATTCTGAACCTGTAAGCCAATCCCAATGAAATGTATCCCTTGTAAGAAGTTGTCTTAGTTAGGGTTTTACTGCTGTGAACAGATACCATGGCCAAGGCAAGTCTTATAAAACAACACTTAGTTGGGGCTGGCTTACAGGTTCAGAGGTTCAGTCCATTATCATCAAGGTGGGAACATGGCAGTATCCAGGCAGGCATGGTGCAGGTAGAGCTGAGAGTTCTATGTCTTCATCCAAAGGCTGCTAGTGGAAGACTGAATTCCAGGCAACTGGGGTAAGAGTCTTAAGCCCACACCCACAGTGACACACCCACTGCAACAAGGCCACACCTACTCCAACAATGCCACACCTCCAAATGGTGCCACTCCCTGGTCCAAGAATATGCAAACCATCACATTCCACCCCCTGGCCCTCATAGACTTGTTCAAAAACATGAGTCTATGAGGGCCATACTTTTACATAGCATAATGCAAATTCATTTAGTCCAACTTTCAAAGTCCTCATAGTCTATAGCAGCCTCAACAATGTTAAAGTCCAAAGTTCAAGGTCTCTCCTGAGATTCATTCAACTAATTAACTGTAATCTCCAAAGCAAGGCAGGAAACCAGCTAGGCAAACTCTAAATTCTGCATTTCCATGGTTGATGTCAAAGCAGTCTTCAGATCTCCATTTCTTTTTCATCTTTGTTGACTGCAACAAACTGCTTTCACCTGGGCTAGTTCCACTCCCTGTTAGCAGCTTTCCTCAGCATGTATCCCATGGCTCTGGCGTTTTTAACATCTTTGAGTCTCCAAGGCAATTTCAGTGTTACAGCTTCTTGTTTCAGTGTCTGGGATTCCACTTGATCTTTTGGCCTTTGCCTAAGGGATGGCATCACTTCTCCAGCTCTGCCCTCTGTAGCACTCTAAGCTCAGGTTGATCCACTCCACTTTGGATGCTGTTCTTGGTGGTCATCTCATAGTACTGGCATCTCCAAAATGCTGCTGTCTTCCACTATAACTAGGATTCAACACTAGCCTCTCATAGGCCCTCTTCATGGTGCCAAGCCTCAACTCCTTTGCATGACCCCTTCAGTCCTAGGCCATCAATTGCAACTGAGGCTGCACCTTCACCAATGGCCTTCCATGGACTCTCACATTGCTTCTGTGGCCTCAGCTGCTCTGTATGACCCCTTCATGCCCTCAAAACCAGTACCACCTGGGTGACTCTTACACATTACCAAGTCCAACTGCAGCATGAGGTACAACCTTGGCAATCTCTGGAACACAGCTTCTTTGTGCTTCCAGAAAACAACTCCCAGATTTCAACTCAGTGATGCTGGTCTCTTCTTAATAATTGCTGATGTCTTAGCTCCAGCTAACCAACATCAATTGTCCCAGTAGTTCCTTCCATTCTTAACTATAGGGCCAGAGCCACATAGCTGAAGCTGCTTACAGGAACTTGAACATGATCCCCTTGTACTATTACATTATCACTGGCTTTATATTTTCTAAATCCTTCACTGCTTAAGCTTGGCTATACTGGTTCTTGCTCTGTAGATTGACCTTGAATGCAGAGATCAGCATGCCTATCTCATGAGATTAAAGGTGTGTACCACCACGCTGGATCTAAATTCAGCTGGGTAGGATCTTGCCCCAAGGCCCCACTCCCTTAATCTGTTATTTCCTAGAACACAGGATTTTGCTCCATTTCACTTCCTGGTATGCCTTTAATACTCGAACCATGTATTTTATATTTTTTCTTTCTAAGCTTGCTATGCTTGTTCAAACTTCTCTTCATAAGACTTAACCAGAGAACAAAGTCTCTGCTGGGCTTTTTTGAAACTTCCTTTGTCAATGCAATTAATGCAATTAATGCAAGTCTCTTCACCTTGGCCTCAGACAGACTTTTCAGATAAGGGCAAAATGTAGCCACATTCTTCACCAAAGTACCACAAAAACAGTCTTTATGCCACATACTGAAATTCTTCTTTAAAATCTCTTGGGCCAGGTCAACACACTTCAAATTACTCCCAGAAACAAAGTCTTCCATATTCCTACTAGGATGACCCATTAAGCACCATTTAAAATATTTCACTGCGTTCCAAATCCAAAGTCCCCAAATCCACATTCTTTTAAATAAAAGCACGGCCAGCAATACCCCAGTCCCTGGTACCAACTTTTGTCTTAGTTAGGGTTTTAGTGCTGTGAACAGATACCATGGCCAAGGCAAGTCTTATAAAACAACATTTAGTTGGGGCTGGCTTACAGGTTCAGAGGTTCAGTCCATTATCATCAAGGTGGGAAAATGGCAGTATCCAGGCAGGCATGGTGCAGGTAGAGCTGAGAGTTCTATGTCTTCATCCAAAGGCTGCTAGTGGAAGACTGAATTCCAGGCAACTGGGGTAAGAGTCTTAAGCCCACACCCACAGTGACACACCCACTGCAACAAGGCCACACCTACTCCAACAAGGCCACACCTCCAAATGGTGCCACTCCCTGGTCCAAGAATATACAAACGATCACAGAGGTGCTTTATCATCTCTTCACAGTAGTGAAACCCTAACTAGGTCTACATAATACACATACATAATTAATAATGTAATTTTTCTACATGACCATGTAACAGAAGGATTATAGAAGATTCCTTCCTAGGTTTCCCCTGTTATCCCCTTTTCTACTTTCCTATCCAAAAAATCCTTTCCTCTCCCTGCTTCCCCTGCTCCCCAACTCATCCCCTCCTGCTTCCTGGTCCAGGCATTCCCCTATACTTTGTCATAGAGTATTCATAGGAACAAGGGTCTCTCCTCCCATTGATGACCTACTAGTTCTCTGCTATATATGCAGCTAGAGCCACAAGTCCCTCTGTGTGTTTTCTTTGATTGGTGATTTTTCTCCTAGGGAGATCTGGGGTTACTGGAAGTTCATATTGTTGTTCCTCTTAGGGGCTGCAAACCCCTTCATATCCTTGTATACATTCTCTGACTCCTTCATTGGGGACCCTGTGTTCCCTCTAATGGATGATTATGAACATTCTCTTTAGTATTAGTCAGGCACTGGCAGAGCCTCTCAGGAGACAGACATATTAGGCTCCTGTCAGCAAGCTCTTGTTAGCATCTGTAATAGTGTCTGGGTGTGGTGGTTGTTTATGTGATAGATCCCCAGGTGGGGTAGTTTCTGGATGGTCATTCCTTCAGTCTCTGATCTGAATTTTCTCTCTGTAATTACTCCCATAGGTATTTTGTTCCCCCTTCTAAGAGGATTGAAGTATCCACACTTTGGTCTTCTTTCTTGAGTTTAATGTGTTTTGCAAATTGAATCTTGGGTATTCTGAGATTCTGAGCTAATATCTACTTATCAGTCAGTGCATATCATGAGTATTCTTTTGTGATTGGGTTGCCTCACTCAGGATAATATCCTCAAGATCCATCCATTTATCCTTTGAGTAGAAGCATGCCATTGATTTGCTTGAGTTAATGTTATCTCTAGCTACTTTGCTGAAGTTGTTTATCACATTTAGGAGTTCTCTGGTTGAATATTTGGTGTCACTTAAATTTACTATCATATCATCTACAAATAGTGATATTTGAATTCTTCCTTTCCTATTTGTATACATTTGTCATCCTTTTGTTATCTAATTGCTCTGGCTAGGATTTAAAGTATTATATTGATTTGGTAGGGAGAGAGTGGGCAGCCTTGTCTAGTCCCTGATTTTAGTGGGATTGTTTTGAATTTCTCTCCATTTACTTTGATGTTGGCTACTGGTTTGCTGTATATTGCTTTTATTATTTCAGGTATGGGCCTTGAATTCCGAATCTTTCCAAGATTTTATCATGAAGGGCTGTTAGATTTTGTCAAATGTTTTCTCAAAATCTAATGAAATGATTATATGGGTATGATAATGCTGTAACATATCCAGCTTGATGCTGGCCCTCCTCTTAAGTATTAATGTATTGGAAAGGTCAGCTAGAAATACTTATTAATTACTAATGCATTAATATGTATTATGAGATTGTATCCTTCATGGGCATTCGTTCATGTATGCTGCATACTGACTTAATTTATTTTTGTATATCCTCCTTTTGCAATATTATTTATGAGTATATTATATGTGACACTATTATGTTCATAGAATGATTTGTGTTTAAAAATTCGTATTGTATCCCCTATTCCTCATTATGATCCTCCAACACCTCTCCTGGCAATGTCCCCTTTCTACTTTCCTCATTGCTGTAGTTACTAAAGTTAACAAAGCATTTATGAGGACTTTGATCCAGGAGACTCAGATGACAAAGTATATTCAGTATTACCTTTATGTGTCTGTATTATTCCACACAGTAGGGTCTTTTGTGGTTGAATTCATTTACTAGGTACAAGCATGGGAGGGATATGTAGATGATTGCAATGGAGAGGTTGGACATCTCAGCTTATTGAGGTTTTAACCCAAAAGATATTCATATGTTTGGATCACCTTTAGTAATCACCTTCAAATAGTGTCTGGGAAACTCAGAGAGTAATGTATAAATAAAAATACTGAAAGAATATTTAATATTCATGTATTTGTCAACATGCATAAATAATTTAAAAAGCAATTTTATTTATTTCTAAAGACTTGACTTTGTTATTTGAACAGATGATTTACATATTTTTCAATGATTTTCAGTGGTTCTACTTTTACCTAAACTTTTTACATGCTGAATATTTTATACACTGTGTCAATATCACAATGAACTTTAAGTAAATGTTTATTTCTTTCCATATTTACCCAAATAATTACTGTGGCAATTAGAAATGTTAAGAACTTTAATAGAAATCTGCACAGGGTTCTCCCTTGTAATGAATATCATGGTCAATGTATATCAGTGTGTTTGTTTCATTAAGTGAGTTAGTCAGACCCCATCCATTCCCAACTCTCTTTATCATCAGATACAGGTACCTTCCTAAAGATGGACATTTTAACTTTTTCTTTAGAAATTACTCAATGACATATTTCAACAGAGGACACTCTACATACGTGCAAGATGATTGGCCAGGAGGTCACTTATTTAACTGTGAGATTTCATAAGTCTTTTAGGTTGCAGAACCAAGTGAAACATGAGGAGAATCAAGGGCCTAGAGAAGCTGGCAACAGAGGTACTTGTTTAAGTATCTAAAATCACATTTATTTTTACACATTTTAAAGATTAAAAATTGCAAAGATCCTACTACCATTTTGTAAAATAATAATGTTCCATTTCTTCTGGGCTTGGTTGTGCACAAAGGTGGGATGGTAGAAACGAGTTTTAGTTGGAGGGTAAACATGTACAAACTTGTCCAAAACTCAGTTTAAAAAACAGCAATCAAGTTTTATAATTAAAAAGAGAAAACATTGTAAGGTTACTTCTACCTTTGAATTGTGAGCTAGTTACAAAGTAAACTGGATTGGCAGAGTAGAACAATGGGAGTCTATACAAAAGAATTATTTTTTTTCCAATTTTTATTAGAATTTTTTCTTAATTTACATTTCAAATGCTATTCTGAAAGTTCCCTATATCCTCACCCATCCCCGCCCTGCTCCACTACCTGCCTACTCCCACATCTTGGCCATGGCGTTCCCCTGTACTGGGGCATATAAAGTTTGCATGACCAAGGGGCCTTTCTTCCCAATGATGGCCAACTAGGCCATCTTCTGCTACATATGCAGCTAGACATATGAGCTCTGGGGGTACTGGTTAGTTCATAGCAGCCTTATTTATAATAGCCAGAATCTGAAAAGAACCCAGGTGTCCCTCAACAGAGGAAAGGTTACAGGAAATGTGCTACATTTACACAATGGAGTATTACACAGCTATTAAAAACAATGAATTTATGAAATTCATACGCAAATGGATGGATCTGGAAGGTATCATCGTGAGTGAGGTAACCCAATCACAAAAGAACTCACATAACATGTACTCACTCATAAGTGGATATTAGCCCAGAAACCTAGATTACACAAGATAAAATATGCTAAACACATGAAACTCAAGAAGAATGAAGACCAAAGTGTGGACACTTCGCTCCTTCTTAGAGTTAGTAACAAAGCACACATTGAAGGAGTTACAGAGATTAAGTGTGGATCTAAGACAAAAGGATGTACCAACCAGTGACTGCTGCAGCCAGGGATCCATCTCATAATCAGCCACCAAACGCAGACACTATTGCATACACCAACAATATATTGCTGAAAGGGCCCTGGTATAGCTGTCTCATGTGAGGCTATGCCAGTGCCTGGCAAACACAGAAGTAGATGCTCACACTCAGCTATTAAATGGAACACAGGGTTCCCAAGGGAGGAACTAGGGAGGAGCTGAAGGGGTTTCTAACCCTATAGGTGGAAGAAAAATATGAACAAAAGAATTCTTAAGTCCAACACCTTTGCCCACTCTGCTATTCTGGCACACCCTCATAGAAACAGAACAATGGAAGGGTAGCATAGAGAGGTTCCTGGGGAGGGTGTAGGGAAAAAGGATAACATTTCAAATGTAAATAAATAGAATATTCATTAAAAAATAAAAAGGAAAAAAGAAAGGGAGAATAATTCTTGTGACAAAGAAAAAGTGAGAAACCATTAGGAGGTTTTTTATATTATTGTGTCTAGTCAAGAATTCTGAAAACTTTAAAACTGAGAGACAAACTAGAGTCTGATAAAACACCAAAAGTTCTAGAGAAACAAAATTCTAAGGAAATGACATTTGTTCATTAGGAACAATACTTTCATTCTCAAAGAAAGCGTCTTAATTGTCATAAATAGTCCCAACATCTAATGCAATAAGCATAAACAGTTGTCCATCAGAAGAGGAAGTGTCCTTCAGAAAATAAATGTGTAGATGAAGGAAGAGGGGTGACAGGTTAGTGGGGCCGGAAATGAGTAAACCCCGTGAGAGTTCCTAAAAACATCAAAGAAAAATTTTGTTAATTAATTAAAAAGGAGATATAGCACTCTTTTATTTTCTTTTTAGTTACTCTGTAAACATTGTCAGAATTGTGTTCCAAGCTGAGATGTTTCTATTCTTTGACATAGTAGTAAAGAGAGGCATGAGATTCAGATTCCAAATTTCCTATAATAGTTCAACATCTTCATCTGAAGGAAGCCAGAAACAGACTGTATATCCTCAGGCAGCTAGGAAGAATGTCTCTAAGCCCAATCCTACAGCAAAACACTTCCTCCAACAAGGCCACACTTTCTAGTAATGTCACTAACTAGGCCAAACATATACAAAGCATCACATCCCAGGAGATGTACAGCTTGTTCTTGAGGTAGAATTCTTGCTAGTTTTCTGATAATCCTGCAAATTAATTTCAAAAGTAGTTCTAAAAGTTCCTACTCCTACATACAATGGAAAAGTGTTCCCCATACTGAACAATCTTGCTAACATGTGTTATCACATGATGTTTTTAATCTTAGTCATTACTATTAGTGTAAGAATGGGATCTCAGACATTTTCTGATTTGAATTTACCTGATGGCTAGGTACTTTGAACATTCATTTATGTTCTTCTTGGCCATTGATGATACCTATGTTGAGAATTCTGTTTAGCTCAGGCATATAAGATGCAATAGAACAAATTGATATAACAGTCAAAGAAAAGGCTAAAACTAAAAAAAAAGTCTGCCTTAAGCAAGAAGGGCATGAGTTCAAGGCCAGCCTTGGTAACATAGTGAGACTTGATCTAAGAACACAGTCACAAATCATGTCATGATCTAAGTATCTCAGGGCACTTTAAGTTTTATTTTAGATAACTTATTGAACTGATATAGTTCTGATTTAAATGTGTTACTAGTAGGAAAATTACTTTAGAAAATGAACATGGTGGGAGTAATCAGCAGAGAATGACACAGGAATGCTGGGAATTTCTCTTGCTTATTCTTCTGTCATCAAACAGACTGACATTTCAGCAGTAGGTTTGTTGTTGTTTCCTTTACAGAAGTTCTTTCAGTTCAAGTTTACTCCAAGTAGTTCCTAGACTATACCTCTACTTGGCATATATCCAGAAGAGTTTCCATCTGGTTATAAGGACACATGTTCCACTATGTTCATAGCAGCCTTATTCATAATAGCCAGAAGCTGGAAAGAACCCAGATGTCCCTCAACAGAGGAATGGATACAAAAAATTTGGTACATTTACACAATGGAGTACTACTCAGCTATTAGAAACAATGAATANATCTTGTCCAGAGCCTGCTTTTCACAGAGCTCTTTCCCTTCTCTGGTTCTTGCATTATTTCTATGTCCTCCTCCCTGCTATTCTCTGAATCTTGCTGGTTATATGGAAAGGACTAAGTTGATATAGCTGTCTTCTTTAGGACTGAGCTCATAAACACTTCTCCTAAGCACTTTGACCAATTCTGCCTCTCTGCATGGACTATGGCCCAATGTATAAAGATGCTTCTCTGATGGAGATTGAGAGCTGCCCAGGTCTAAGCCATAACTATAAATGTTAAGAATGCATTTTAACCACTTAGCACCACTTATCAGAGTGATTGTTGCAAGCTCCATTCTAAATTGGCCTGTGACCTCCCTCAATCTTGGGCTTTTGATTTGGATTACAACACCAAACATGATTGACTCTTATGTTAAAGGCCTCAGTTCCAATAAGAAAGTATCTATTTATCCCTCAATATATCTTTCATATCAGCTCAGTGTTGTAACATGTAGCATCCAGTTCAACATAGGGCTACTCATATCCTTTCTTCCATACAACTGGAAAAACACCTTCTAACCCTTTGAAAGCCAGACCAGGGGAATATATTTACATATTGGTTTGATGTTGACTTTTCTATTTCCTGATGTCAAAGTGTGGAGTATCATAAGTAATAGGGCCTTACCATGTAGTTATGGTAAGCAAAAGTAGCAAAAATATGCTGTTCTGCATGGGAGACCTCTCTCTTTTCCCTGATGAGTAAGTAATTCCTCTGGAGGTATCCTTTGCCTTACACTTTGGTGTTATTTTAAGAACAACTATCTTCTGGAATTGTATCTCTTTTTTAAAATTTTTTATTAGATATTTTCTTCATTTACATTTCAAATACTATCCCAAAAGTTGCCTATACCTTCCTACTGCCCTGCTCC
Source organism: Mus minutoides (assembly GCA_902729485.2). Classification (NCBI taxonomy): domain Eukaryota; kingdom Metazoa; phylum Chordata; class Mammalia; order Rodentia; family Muridae; genus Mus; species Mus minutoides. Next base: position 1,684,838 of record LR749720.1, read on the forward strand.
CCTACGCACTCGCTCCCACTGCTTAGCCCTGGCATTCCCATGTACTGAGGCATATAAAGTTTGGTAGACAAAGGGGCCTCTCTTCCAAATAATGGCCGACTAGGCCATCTTGTGCTACATATGCAGCTAGAGACACAAGCTCTGGGGGTACTGATTAGTTCATATTGTTGTTCCACCTATAGGGTTGCAAACCCCTTCAGCTTTTGGGTACTTTCTCTAGCTTCTCCATTGGGGACACTCTGTTCTATCCTATAGATGACTGTGAGCATCCAGATTGTTTTTTTGGTTTTCAGAAGGGTAGGTGTAGCCTCTATTTTTAACATCCTGCAGAAATCAGAATTCTATTGCAAATAGGGAATTCAATAGATTACCATGTTTTTGTGAAGACTCTTTAGCTATGAGGTGGCCAGGAAGAAAGGGAAACTGTCCAAGTCATTATCCACAAGCCCTAATCTGTGACTATATTTCAAGTATCTCCTTTCTCCTTAAAACATGAACATAAGCAAACTTGTTCTGTGTGTCACAAATATCTGTTTTACTTTTGTCCTAGCATTTTAATCGACAAAATATAAATGTGACAGCAGGTTTAGGTAAAATAATTCTTTGGAAATATTGAAAATCATATTTAACTGCTGATCAAATATTTGTGGGTATGAAATGAAATGTAGAGTTTTGTTTATACAAGAGATCATTTCTTTTTAATGAGCTTAAGTGAGAAGAAAACATTTTAGTGATGAACTTAAGATAAACAGTTTTATATTCTGTATACTTTAGAATTTTTAAATTATGACATATTTCAGTGAATGTTCAAAGTTAAACAGTTGCCTACTCTTGTTTTAGCTCTTCAGTGACTTGAAAAATATAAGGAAAGTCAAATTTAAGCTTGGAGGATGTATATTTTTATCTAAAGCAAGACTAGAAGTTACTAACTGTGAAAATTCATACCTCTGTGTTTATGGGAAGAGACTGGATAATTTCCTTGGTTAACTCACTAACAAGAGGAAAAAGGTAAAAATGAAATGTGTTTATCCTGACTTGCTTCCTGTAATAATTTGTGACTACTAACAAACAAGTATTTTGATTACAGAACATAGTCTTCTGTGCAGACAATAATACAAAGTTGCAAGAGCATTGGTAATGTTCTCAGGAATCTGGCTTAACAGAGGAGAGGCCATCTTCCTTTTTGTTGGAGAGAGGACATATCTCCTCTGGTGCATAGACAACCTTTGCCCCAATGTTTTGACACTTCTGTTCTTTATTCTATCATAAACTCCTATAGAACTACATAATGAAGCCTAATAAACAGCCTATTTTACCTGAATGCACAATTGACAAATAAAATGTAGTTGCACACTTGGTTTTGTCAAGTTAGTTGATTACCATTTTGTTTTGTTTTTATTTTTCTCTTATATAGAAGCTTTTCTGGTTGTTATAAACATTTCCTTTATCCATAAAATATAGTACCATGTTTGATGAACAGTTGTAAGGGTAGTTTAAGGAAATGCAGAATATCTTTTATCTGAGGGATCAGTTGTCCTATCTGCCCACATTAATACATATATATATATATATATATATATATATATATATATATATATATATATATATATATATAAATTGAGGCCTTATAGAAAATGTGGTAATACTTGAAGTTCTCTAAATGTAGTGGCTTACACTGTGATACTGGCAATTAGGAGGCTAAGACATGATTGCTGAAAATAAATATAGCAAGAGCCAATGTCTTAGAACCAAACAAACCAAACAAAGTTGAGGCAAACATGTTCCCCAATATTTTCCAGGGACAAAACTTTATATTATACAACTGTACCCAAATGATCAAACTCAGAACAAGTAGTATTGCTATAGTAACTTGTTCTAATCTAGGATCCCTGAACCTATCCACTGACTGGATAATGTCACTCTATGAGTTTCCTCCATGTTCTTATTCATGTGCTTTCAGTGATGATGTCATTTTAATTTCCTTTTGTCCTGAATGATTTTTTATGTTTTCTGCTGTGATGGTTTTTGTTTGTTTGTATTGTTTTTGTTTGATTGTTTTTGTTTGCTTGTTTCTGAGACAGCTTTTCTAAGTGGTACCTACCTGCCCTGGAACTTTCTCTGTAGAATAGACTGATAGGAACTCAGATTCTCAGCCTCCACCTCCTGAATCCTGAGATTAAAGGAAGGCTTGTGATTATTTTTTTTTTAACCTTGATATTTTTGTAAGTCAACTTTTAGAGTGAGACAAAGAACTAAAAAAGTAGATCCACCTTGCATAGTAGCCATGCTAATCTTTTCTGTATCCTTCCAATTTTATATATGTGCTGCCGAAGCTAGTAAAACCATTTTTTGAAATCAATGTGGAAGTTTCTCAGAAAATTGGAAATAGTTCTACCTTAAGACCCAGCTATACTACAACTGGCAATATACCCCAAACATACTCCAACATATAACAAGGACACATGCTTCACTATATTTATAGCAAACTTCTCTATAATAGCCAGAAATTTGAGAGAAATCAGATGTCTCTTGAGAGTGGAATGGATACAGAAAATGTGAAACATTTACACAATGGACTACTACTCAATCATTAAAAACAATGACTTCATGAAACTCAGAGGTAAATGTACGGAACTAGAAAATATCATCTTGAATGTGGTAATCCAGACAAAAAAGAACACACACATGGTATGTACTCATTGATAAGTGGATACTAGCCCAAAACTCAGAATACCTGCAATACAACCCATAAATCACATGGAGCTGAAGAATGTAGATTCTTCAATCCTAGAGAGAAGGGGGAACAAAATGATCGCAGGAGATAGAGGAAGTGAGGTAGGTTGGAGGGAGAGAGGAGGCGGAGGGACAAAAGGGGTGGTCAGATCAGGTATTGGAGGGGTGGGTGACAAGTGCAGAGGGTCAAGAAATTGAATAAAAATGTGTAGCATTACCTAAAAGAAGCTATACCACACCACAAGGAAACCTGCTCAGCTATTTTCATAGTGGTTTTCTTGGTAGTATCAAAATATGTGCTAACTTATAAATGGACATTAGCCATAAACTACAGGGCAATTATGCTGCAATCTACAGGCTTTCCCTCCCATAGTTGCCAGATAAGACCATGCTCTGCTATATATGAAGGTGGAATCATGAACACTGCTGCTCCTCAACCACACTTCTCATGTTCTCCAAGTGTGTGTGTGTGTGTGTGTGTGTGTGTGTGTGTGTGTGTGTGTGTGAAGACTAGAAATAGAGTACTTCAGCCAAGGAAAAGGGCTAGAGACAAAAAAGGTAGATGTATTATGGGGCCATCTACACTGTATCCTTGGAACATTTCTTACACTGTTGGGATGATGTAATGTCAACTGTTTCAGGGGATCTCAGGTATATGATGATTTAGACATGTGTGGTGTCCCAGATATTTGGGTTAAAGAACCAAAACTTGGGCTTTTGAAATATCTCAGAGTGTCCAAGCACTGCCCATACAAGCCTGGTGACTTCCCAAATTTTTATACATGGTATACTTGGTAGAAAAAATGAACTAATTCGCCAAAGTTGTCCTCTGACCACCATGTACAACACATGTCATGTATGTAATCAAATGCTCTCTCTCAAGCACACACATACAAACACACACACACACACACACACACACACACACACACACACACGACTAGGCATAAGGCTTGTCAGGGTTTCTTCAGTTCTTTTCCATTCTCAAGCCATATGTCATTTCCGCCATATGTCATTTCCAGCATATGTCATTTCCGTCATATGTCATTTCCGCCATATGTCATTTCCCAGTGCTTAGTTAACCACTGTAACTTGGTATTTAAGAACAATTTAAATTATTTTCACAAAGGACAAGCCAGCAAGTTGGAATGCCTACAATCAAATGAAATTACAGTTTAGTGAGAGACTTGAACATTCTGAAAAGGGTGAACTCATGAGAATAGACTGTGGAAATAAAATAGTGTCTAGCATCCTCTCTTTAGTCTATTATTATCATCAATATTTTTTTCTTTTTACTATCATTGTCATTTATATTATTCATGTTGTTATTATCATTAATAAGTTGTAGGAGGTCAAGCCTTTGTACATGTCAAGCAGGGCCTTACCCTGAACTTCACCCTCAATTCTAGTGAAGTGTCTAAAGTACTTTTCATATGAGGCCTCCCTAGAATGTGCAGCCTCACTGGTAAGGTAATTAGTCCTAGATCCACACCATTACATTGTCCACATTTCTCTGTTGTTTAAATCAGTATTTGCTGAAACACTGTCTTTACAAGAATTATCATCACAAATCAATGGTCAAAATTCATAAAAGAAAAATCACCCCAGCTCATCTCTAAAAACTCAATTTTGAATATTTTCATGCCAACTGATAGACTGTAAGTTAACTAGTTGTCATGTAATAATCTATATCAGAATTCCTTAAATGAATAGCTCGTTGAATGCCATGACTTTATTCATAAAATGTCTTTCTTAATATGTTCTAATATACTTAGTATATCCCACATATTTTTTAAACTAACAACAACAAAATACTATAAAACAACTGGAATGTACAGCAGTGGAGGATTATGTAATTAATTTATGATGTATATAAGTGCTTAATAAATATATATTGTTTTAAATATATTGAGATCTAGGTATATAAAATAAAGAAATGCTTAATTTTTACTAGAAAAATTAGTAATACCACAACAAATCAAATTAAAACACCAGAACAAAACAAAATCAAAGCCTGAGTCTGTAATTCAGTGAAAGAGATTTTCTGAGCATGCTCAATTTCTTAGATTCAATATCCCAGCAACATGAAAACTTCAGGAGTAAACCACTCCATATAGAATGACACCAGGTCCCAAAAGGATTAACATTAGCTGAAATACTCTATAAAAGAGAAAGAAGCTGTAGAAACCATATTCAGTGTTAGGTATGGCCCTGGTTGAGGGATGGGGACACTACTTTATCCATGCCTCTGTTGAGGCACATCTGGGTTCTATACACATTCTGGCTATTATAAATAAGTCTCTTATGAACACAGTGGGGCAGGTGTCCTTATTACATATTGGAACATCTTCTGGGTATGTGCCTAGGAGTTTATAGCTGGGTCCTCAGGTAGTACTATGTCTAATTTTCTTAAGAACCAGAAAACTGATTTCCAGAGTGGTTGTACCAGCTTGCAATCCAATCAATATTGGAGGAGTTTTCCTCTTTCTCCACGTTGTCACCAGCATCTGCTGTCACCTGATTTTTGATCTTAGTAATTCTGACTGGTATGAGATGGAATCTTAGGGTTGTGTGAATTCCATTTTCCTGATGACTAAGGATGTTGAACATTTCTTTAGATGCTTCTCAGCCATCTGGTATTCCTCAGTTGAGAATTCTTATTTAGCTCTGTACCACATTTTTAATAGGGTTATTTGATTTTCTGGAATCTAAATTCTTGAGTTCTTTGTATATATTGGATATTAGTCCTCTAACAGTCCATTAAATAGTAACATGTGTAATGAAATAAGCCATGCCCTCTGAAGTTTGTTTGGTTCACTGTCCAGGATGAGATGGAGACCTGGAATAAGGGAGACACCCAAGAATCAATGAAGGTAGCTTCAGATATAATTCACTATATTGGAGACATGGAACCTTAACAGGACTATTTGTGTTTGAACACAGAACCATTTGTGTTCAAACTAGTAACCCTAAGAAAACATATATGTGGGTTTATTAGTTCTGTCCTGCTTTAAGATTAACAACAGTTGAATCAAAATGGAGAGTGGAAGACTCACTTATTGCTTGGTTCTCCTGGCTGGTGTCTCAACACTTGGAGTAGTTTTGCAGTCTTTCTCACTCATTGGGTGGGCTGACAATCCAGTGGTTGTTTGGTCCACAAAGGTGTGTCCCTCAGTAGTAATATTGTGGCATGGAAAATCTTTTAGTATTCACAGAGAGCATTTGTTTCTTCACCCATGTTGGATGCCTAGAAATGCTAGCAATAACATCAGCTGATTCAAATTTGTAGCAATTTGAAATGAAAAGTAATCAGAAAAAAAAATGTCCTTCGACTAAAAAAAAATTACTTAGATGTTAAATGTGGGTTTGCAAATCAAATCTGGGTAGTAGGGAAGAGGAGCTACTAGCATTATGTCTACTCCATATTGTTATCAGGACTATGCAGGTTAGCTGATATTATTTGAAAATTGTGCTATTAGTCTCCTATATCTTATTTAAAATGAGTGAGAGCTATTTGCTTCAAAGGACTGTGATATAAGTTAAACTTTAGGCAGGTTTTCAACTTTTAATAGTGGAATTCTTAGGCTTATTGGATAATGAGCTAGCATAAAACTTCTCATCAAAATAAGAAAAAGTAAATACACAATCAAAATTTAAAAATGATACAAGGTCTGAATATAGTGGATCACCCTTTCATCCTAGAGCTCACAAGATAGATGGAGTAAGGTCATGTGTTTATGGGCTTTCTTAACTTAATTGTCATCCTGAATTACAGCAGACAATACAGCAGGTAAAAGAAATAAACTTAAGAAAGTTAGTGCTTTAAGGCAGATAAGCTGATCCTGAAGACTCCACAGAGGATGCAGTGGAGCTGGATTAAAGGCTCTGCTCTGAAGTATGACACAGTGAGAGAACAGGAACTGAAGAGGCAAAGGTTTTATAGATTTTTGCCTTACTGTCTTCTCCAAGATTGAATTGTATCCCTGGGTATTAAAGTGTCCAGATATCCACAAGAAAACCTTTTGTGTGCCCCTGTTATTATGCTTATTATATTTCTGAATCATCTTTCTCATTTCTCTGATCTCAATTCTTGAGCCCATCAAGGATTATGTGTGTTGGCATATAAGGCAGAATGTTAAAATAGCTATGAGTATAAATGCACAGGGTGGATACAAGCACAGGAAATCTCAAAATAGAGCTGTTTGTGGTTTTCCTAGGACCTTTGAAGTTTACCATATTTCATGGTGTAAATGTTCCACCTTAAAAGACAGAAACACCAAGAGGTGGGGCACTGGCCAGGATAAGCAAGTCCTCCCACTGAAGCAAGTGATCAGCCCTTTCCTGTGGGATGGTGACTACACCAGGTTTCCCTCACCTCAGCCTGGGACAGGACGAGCAGTTTGCAGCTGTGCAATGATAGCACTATAGTCCAAGGGTTTGACTGGAAGATTTGAATGTGAGATTAATACTGTATCTGTCTTGACATAAAGGATTGGGCAATTGTGGTTTCACAACTAAAGTCTTTTACAGCAAAGCTTGGAAAAAAAAAAAAAAATATATATATATATATATATATATATATATATATGTGGTGTGTGTGTGTGTGTGTGTGTGTATTTTTGTGTGTTTATGTGTACTTTTGGTTGTTGTTTGCTTTTTTCACAAAAATGAATTTAGAAGTCAGAACTTAAAAAACAAAAATGTTTTCTCCTTTTTCTCCTTTCTCACTCCTCTGTTTTATTAGGTGGTCATGTGAGTTCTCTACTTCCTGTATTATGCTGTACTTTGGTCAAAGAATCAAAACTGGAATGTTGCTCAATTTCATTCCATCTGCAGTCACTGTATCTTTCAATAATTGAGCTCCTTAATAGTTTACATTCATCTATAAATTCAGAGCTCAGCTGTACAGAGCTCAGGGGAAGCTGCTGCTCTTTTGCTTTACACTTTGGGGAGTGCTCCTAGATCGGTTTAAACAAATAAACATTCAAACAAACAAAGAAACCCATTCTGTGTTCAGTTTCTATTAACTACCATCCTTCTTCATCAAGCACACTGGTGGACCTCTCAGATTCTGCTAATGCTATTGTCACAATAATGAGAAAAAAAAGAACATCTCTGGAGTTTCTTCTCACAGTCTTTGCATGATGTTACAGGAGGCAAATAATATTTGGAAAGCACAAAGTCATGTGCTCTGTGCATGTGTTTAGCCTCCTTGTTAAGGATGGCATCCTGTCAGCAGAAATAAGGATGCAAAGGTCTCAGTGTCATTAATATTTCAGTGGACAGTGTGATATAAACCTAGAGATGAGGGAGGAGTGGGGTTTCCAGAGCGGCAATGGCTCAGGGCTGTACATGTGTCAGTTTCTCTTTTTCTCATGTGGCCTCCCTGTCTTGTCCTTCAAAACACTTGCACTCTTTGAAATGATAAGGTAGAAAAATCTGTACTGTTATTTGTCTTAGAGTAGCTTCCCGAGGCTATAAGGCTAAAAAGCAAAGTTTTCTTGAAATAATATGAGCTTCTGCTTATAGTCCTGAATGCAGTTAATCGAAACCTAGGAAGGAGGTGACACACTCTTGACTACGTGAAAACATAGGCTTGAAGACTCAGGGTTTTGCTCAGTTTTATATGCTAAAAAAAATGGAGTATTGCCCTGGAATTAATCATATTTTGTGTTGAATGCAACTTTCTATCCATTTGCAGCTTATGTTTACAAACTTTATTTAAACTGGATGTGGTGATGCATACCTTAATCCCAAAACTTGAGAAACAGATTCAGGCAAACCAGGTGTCTATGGTGAGTTTCAGGTCAGTCAGAGTTAAATAGTAAAACCCTGTCTCAGATACAACAAAACACAGCAAAAGCTATTTGTGTTTCTCTTTAAACCTTGACAGCAAACTTGTAAAGAAATGGCTGTTCTAAATTGTGTGTTCAAAAATTTGTGAATGATGGAATTACAAGAAATCTCAAGAGGTTTGGTTGATGTTTCCACTCATGTCTACCCAGCACCCAGATTCATGCATTTTTGAAAGATAAAACCCCAGCCCTTCTATGTGCTCATTGTGTCCATACTCTGTGCTTAGTGATGTATTTGAAGCCTAGTCTCAGTATTAGTCACACAGTTCTCTTAAGGAAGTCAGCTGATTTATTCAGTCTTTCCTGTGGAAAGCTGAAACATCACAAGCATCTCCTGCACAGAGACACTGCGACCACTTTCTTCAACACTGCTACTCCTCCTCCCCACTTTCCATATTCTCTAATTGTGTGTGTGTGTGTGTGTGTGTGTGTGTGTGTATTTGTGTGTTTAAAATAGAGGGATTCACCCTGGGGAAGGGGTTAGAGAGAACTGACTAGCTGGAGGTATTATGGAAGCATCCACACTGTGCTCAAGGAACTTCTCTTATACTTACAAGATAACGTCTGTCATCTCTTTCATGGGACATTGGGAGTATGATAATGGCAGACTTTAGTGGTGACTCAGAGATATATGGGTTAAATAACCAAAAAGTATATACCTTTGAAAAATCTCAGAGTATTAAAGCCCTTGCCACACCAAGCCTGATGATATCCCCGAATTTGATCTGTGGAATCCTTGGTGGAAATAGAGAAATAACTCCCCATAAGTCTGCAAAGTTGTCCTTTGACCACCATGTACACCCCTTGGCATGTATACAGTCAAACTTTCTTTCCCAACTCTCTCTCTTTCTCTCTCTCTCTCTCTCTCTCTCTAGCTCTCTCTCTCTCTCTCTCTCTCTCCCTCACACACAAGCACATGCATGTATGTGCATGTACACACACACACACACACACACACACACACACACACACATGCACACACTCTCTTAGGAGTCAGGCTTGTCAGTCCATTTTCAGTTCCTCTTCTAGTCTCAAGTCATCCACCATTTCTCAGTGCTTGGCTAACCACTGTCACTTGATCTGAAGACCAATTTAAACCATGTCATGAAAAGGAAGTCAGCCAGGCAGTGGTGGCATATGCCTTTAATCACAGAACTTGGGTGGCAGAGGCAGGCAGATTTCATAGTTGGAGGTCAGCCTGTGCTACAGAGTGAGTTCTAGGACAGCTAGGCAGCTAGGGCTACACAGAGAAACCCTGTTTTGAAAAACAAAGAAACAAACAAACAAAAAAACAGAAACAAAAACAAAACAAAAATAAACAAACAAGCTAGAAGGTTGGAAAAGGATCAATCAATGAAAGTACAAATTAGTGAGTGACTTGAATATATTTATCATGGCAACAAACTATTGAAATAAAAAAGTTATAATTTTTACTTCCTCTCCTTATTCTATTATTATGATCATTGTTTTTGTTATTATCATTGTCATTTGTATTATTATTTTTATTATCATTATTGTATGATATGTGGTTAAGGCTTTGTATATGCCTAGCATGGCCTTACACTAAGCTGCACCCTCAATCCCAATGAAGAGTCTGAAGTATTCAGCATGTGCAGCCTCACTAGTAATATGCACAGCAAGAGCTTTGAATGAAGGACTATTGATGCAAAATCCAGCTTTCACCTTATATGGAATAAAAGATAGTATATTCTGCAACCATTTAGAGTCACTATGGCTCCATGTTCCAATGTGGGAGCAGTTTCATGAAGTTTTATAGTTTTAAGGAACCTAGAAAGTCATAAATCCAGCAAATTTCAGCATCCATTTGTGGGTACAGCAAGTTTCAGCAAGGTGGAGTAATCTTTTCTATAGGTCATCTAAGGACATTCTTAGCCTTCAGGTTTGTGGAAGCTAGTGGTCTGTTATGTTCATATATTTCATGAATTTTTTATCTACGAGTAACAGGATGTTTGTTCTGACACAGGTTACTTAGAGGGTTATTCCTAGCCTCTGCTAACATAACTATTCCATAGATTCATAACACTACAAAGTTCTCACCTCTCTGTACTTAAAATCCTTCATTGATGAAACAGCTTCTTTCCAGGAATTCTCATCACAAACCTATGTACAAAACTCATAGAAGAAAAATCACCTCATCTCATCTCTAAAAACTAACTGTGAGTATTTTCATGCCAATGGATAGAATGTAAATAAACTAGATTTTATCTGATAATCTATATTTGAGTTTTTCAAATGTATATTTCCTTGAATCCCATGACTTCATGCATAAGATAACTTTCTTAGTATGCTCTAACGAATATCCCATGTAGTTTTCAATCTAACAAGAAAATATTATAAACAACCTGGATGTTCAGCAGTAGTAGATGATCAAATTTATTTATGATGCACAGAAGTAATTAATCTGACTTCAAAATATTGAGATCAATATATATATATATATATATATATATATATATATATATATATATAATGAAGAAATGCTTATTATTTATTTATTAACCTGGAGTACATTGGTTTTGTGGTGTACAGCTTTAATTCTAATACAGAAAATTATGAAAACTGAGGAATATGAGTGTGAGGTCAGCCTGTGCTACATAGTAAGATAAAACAACTATCTCAAACAACAACAACAACAACTAACAGAACAAAACAAAAGCAAGTCCTAGGTCTGTAGCTCAGGGGAAGAGTATTTGCTGAGCATGTTCATTGTCTTAGATTTGATTTCACATCACCATGAAAATATCAGCATGGAAACACACCATGCAGAGTGACATCAATGCTCATAGGAAATATTATCTACGATTAAAAATCTAGAAAATTGTAATGGAAGACTTCACCAGTGGATTCTTAATACACACTTACCTGCAATTAGCATAATTCAAAATAAGAATTAACTTAAAAATAGTAACATAAGTGTACATTTTTAATAATCTATTACAAAATTAAGAACAGCAATACCACTCTTTACCTAGTTGTTTTGCTAAGGACACTGTTTTTGCTCTCTCTGCAGGAGTGTTAATCTTCTCTGTCTTAAAATGCCAATTATGGACATTCATTTTGCAGCATCTGTCACAATATGTTACTTCTCTCCTTTGCTCTGAGAGTCAGGTTTCATTAAGCAGTTTCCTCTTTTCGCTTTGATGAAGAGGAGGAGCATAAAATCATGAGGTTGAGTATCACTTGCTGCTTTAAATCAAGATGACAAATAAAACCTCTGAGAATCCTCTATAGTTGGTCTTTTTCGGTTGAAAAAGGAGGTGGTCGTAGTGAAGCACCATCTCTGTGTCCATTGTTATTGACGAAAATAACCAAAAGATGATTTACTAGTTTATATTAGATCTCTTAAAGTCTATCACAATACACTCTCGAACTAATTACCCCAAGGCCTGTTAGTTGTGTTAGATCAGGTTAAATCTGGCAGCATATGACAACTCTTATTCTGCATTAATTGTTTTCTTTAGGAGTGTGCTGTGATGTGTGTTGTGTGCTATGAAATTAATGCAGAGGGATCTAAGGAGTTCATTATTCTTTAACGGGGTTAAATGTTTATATATTATCCACCTAAATGATGTCATAATAGGATCCAGGTAAAAAGGGTCAGTGTTTAAATGAACTTGCTACACAAGGCTGACTGACCACCTAATTTGATCCCTGGACTTCATTTGAAGGTGGAGTAGGAGAACTCACTTTTAAAAATTGCCTTCTGGACATGTGCACCTTTGCTCAATCATCCCAAGAGCAATAATAATAAATAACCATTTGAAAAAGAATTCTGAAATAGAAGGATTTTTTTTTTCTGTCAAGACAAAAGGCAAAAGGTGAATCACTTCATAAATTAAAAAAAAAACTTAATAAAAATTCTTTTACATGTGCAACTTGTATTTATTATCTGCCGGATCTCAGCTCAGTTATTAATGTAAAGGTAATGTCAGTTACAAATACTTATTATTCACAATACTATTTACAAATACAGTATTATCTACTATTAGATGGTTTACATCATGGGCATTAGCTTATGTGTACTGCATTGTGACAAAATTTATTTTTATATAGCTTCCTCTTGCAACATCATGTGTGTATATATTATATGTGACATAATCATGAACATGAAATTCTGTGAGATTAAAAGTCCATACTGTATCCTCTATGCCTCTCTCTGTTGCTCCCACACCCCATCCAGCAAATACCCCTTTCTTCTTTTCTGTTTCCTAAAGGTTACAAATCATTTCTTCTGACTTTGAGCTAGGAGACTCAGATGATATAGAATATACCACATTTTTCCTTCTGGATCAGGTTTATCCCTGATCATTAGGAAGTTCTAAAGTTCATTAGGAACTTTTCTGGTTGAATCCACTTACCTGGATAAAGCATGGAGAAGAAAGTAAAGAATGTGACTGGGTAGAGAGGTTGAACATCTCAGCTGATTGGGGCTGCAATCCAAGAGATATTTATGTATCTTGAATCACCTGTAGTATTAACCTTCAAATACCTTTCTTAAGGTAGTGTCAGGTAAACTCTGACAGTCATGTATAAATAAAAAGACTGAAAGAACAATTACTATTTATTTATTACTAATATGTATAAATAATCTTAAAGCAACATTTTTATTTATTCTTAAAATTTCAGAGGCTATATCAATTATAGAGTGGCTTACTAAATTTTTAATTATTTCCATATTTCTTAGAAATATTTGCTGTGACCATTAGAAATATAAACTACTTTAACAAAAATCTACAATGAGTTCTCCCCTGTAATGGAAAGTGGGTCAGTCCATGTTAGTGCGTTTGTAGCATTAAGTGAGTTAGTCAGACCCCACCCTTTCCCAGACCTCAGTATCATCATACCCAGTTATCTTCCTATAGGTGAACATTTTAACATTTTTCGTAGAAACTACTCAAGACATCATTGTAACTGAGAAGATACTTCATACATCACTCCCAAGATGAGTGAGCAGGAGGTCACTTACTCAACTGTGAGATTTCAAAAGTCTTCAAGGTTGCAGAAACAAGTGAGGACTGAGGAGCCTCAAGGGCCTAGAGAAGCTGGTTACAGAAGTAAGTGTTTAAAATATCTAATATCACATGTATTTTTTAAAATGCATTTAAAATTTTTAAAAATTAGAAATATTCTTAGCTTCTAAGTAAAACTATAATGACCCATGTCATCGGGGCTTGGTTATCCACAAGGATGGGAGGGAAGAAAAATGTATTAGTTGGATGGTAATCATGTACAAAATTGTTCAAATCTAAGTTTTCAAAAACAGCAATCTAGTTTTAAAATTTAAAAAAGAAAGAAAAATTATAAACTTACATCTACTCTTTAATTGTAGCCACCTACTAAAGAAATCAGACAGGCATAGTATAACAATGAAAATATGTAAGAAAAAAATTCTTTGGAATCAAGAAGAAATGAGAAATGACTAAGTATTTATTCTCGTCAAGAAGAATTTTGAAAAATTTAAATCTAACTGACCAACTAGAGTTAAAACGTACACCAAATGTTCTAGGGAAACAAAATCCTAATATTATGACTCTTTAGCATTTTTTTTCATTCTTGAAGATTTTTTTCCCCAATGTCTAATGCAACAGGCAACAACAGTTGTCTATCAGAACAGGAAGTCTCCTACTGGAAATAAAATTTCAGATGAAGGAAGAGGAGATGACAGTTTAGTGTGGGTGGAAATGAGTAACCTCCAGTGAGTGTTCCTGAAAATGTCAAAGAACAATTTCATTTATTAATGATAAAGCAGAAATCTCTATTTTAATTTTCTCTCTTTTTTACACTCTTCACACTGTAATGTGTGTGCTCCAAGCTGATATCATTTTCTTCTTTGATGCAGTGGTAATAAAAGTCAAGAATTAGGCTGCTATTAGTGGAGCATGTGTCCTTGTTACCAGATGGAATATCTTCTGGATATATGCCAAGTAGAGGTATTGCAGGATCTTCTGGTAATACTATGCCCAATTTTCTGAGGAACCGCCAGACTGATTTCCAGAGTGGTTGAACCAGCTTGCATTCCCACCAACAATGAAGGAGTGTTCCCCTTTCTCCACATCCACGCCAGCATCNCTTGGTTATGCAGACTTTATTTGCCCCAATACAGGGGAACACCGGGGCCAGGGGGTGGGAGCGGGTGGGTAGGGTAGCAGGGCCGGGAGGGGGGAGGATATAGGGAACTTTCTGGATAACACTTGAAATGTAAATGAAGAAAATATCTAATAAAACTTGAAAAAAAAAAAAAAGTCAAGAATTTCAGATTCCAAATGCCCTAGATAAACCAAAATGTTTAGTATTATAGAGATCATAATCAAACTTATAGGGAGAAAGAGATCATTGACTTATAGGACCTTACAAGGATGGAGATGGTATACAGATCAGGTTCAGAGAATCTGTGGTTCCCTACTAGTTCTCAAGAACATCCATACCTCTTTCCTTCCTCTCCATCCTCAGTTATTTTTCTTAGTGGACTGCATGCTTCAGTTTGATATCTTGTATTTCCGCTTTATCTATGCCTCCAGTTCCTTCTGTAGAATGTACTTTTCTTTTTATAGAACTTGGTTAAAGCTAAGACCTGTTGTCCAGCACATTCTTGGTTGAGTCATGAGAGTTCACAATACAAGATCAAGGTTGACATAAGTTCAAAATTCTGTGGAAATTCATCCACATAGGATTTGTACAGTGGGTGCATTTTAGGTAAAAATCTACAATTTTGAATGTACATTTTCAATCTGTTTATATCATTGACTTGTATAAAATTTCCCCTAGTGCCCATGATACAAAAAATGTAATTAGTATTGATATGTGCTCTTTCTAGGTGATTATTTTCTTGCTGTGTTTTGTTATTTATTTATTTATTTATTTATTTATTTATTTATTTATTTATTTTTGTTTAAGAGTGTTCAGTCTCCTGGAAGCTCATTGTGATAGCTCTTGGAATCCTCTGTTTCCTTCTTCTGGTAGCTGTTTCAGTGTTGGCAATAAAAAGTGAGTAATTGAGAGAAATCTTATTTTTCCTTCTGCATAAAGAAAAACAATATGAATGAACCAGTACCAACAGAGCTCCCAGGGGCTAAATCACCAACCAAAGAATGCACATGGTAGGACTCATGGCTGCAGCTGAATATGTAGCAGAGGATGGCCTAGTCAGTTATAAATGGGAGGAGAGACCCTTGATCCTGTGAAGGCTGTATGCTCCAGTGTGGAGGATTGCCAGGGCCAGGAAGCTGGAGTGGGTGGCTTGGTGAGTAGGGAAAGTGGGGAGGGGTTAGGGGGGTTTTGGAGGAGAAACCAGGAAAGGTGATAACATTTGAAATGTAAATATAAAAATATATAGTAGAAAAAGAATAGCTTTAGACATGAACTATAGAGTTATACACACTATCCATTTTTTGCCTCTAGTCAGGGAATGAGTCAGAATCTCTGGAGTTATATATTTTCCTGACAAAGTGAAGAGTTCATTTCTCCTTCATACTTAATCTTTTAGCTCTGGGCCTGTTGAGAGTTCCCCTGTTCTGACTCATTTTTTTGGTCATATTTCTTCTGAGAACTTGGTGAGACTTTTCTTTCTGAGCTCCAGTGATTGTGAATTTAATGTAACCATTTCTTTTCAATGTCTATTGATGTCATGCTTAAGTAAAAAGACTTCACCTGTACAGAGACATTAAATGTTAAACTTAATTGAATTTCTCTATATTAACAGAAGAAATCACTTTCAGGCTTTGCTAAAACATAGCTATATAGGTGGATATATTGCATTCCATTCACTCCAATAAGAATTCTGCCATTTCTTAACATGTTTTATTAGTTCACATTTTCATAGTGTGTTAAGTATTCACTGAATATTTTACTTAGGTAATTATTTGTAAATTTGTGCTAAAAAATGAAGTGAATGAAATTTACTTTCACCATAATTTTATTCAAGTGTATTATTTATTTTACAGTAAACTTAACTTAGTGAAATATTGAAGTATCTGTTTCTATCGTGAGTTAATTGAAGTGCTAATTTATAAATGTTAAAATACCAACAAAAGTAGTGATATGTCTTGGGTGTCAATATGAAGCTTTTTTCTAAACTTAAATTTCAATACATACTTCTTATAAGCATTTTGATATTATAGCTGTGACAAACTTAGTTTTTCAGTATGGTCAACAAAAACATGAACTGCAGGAAACTCTAAGCTGCCATGATAACTGCACCACAATGCAAAGTGACATCAACTTGAAAGATGAACTCCTGAGAAATAAGTCTATAGAGTGTCGTACAGGCAATGATCTTCTGGAATCACTCAACAGACAACAGAACAGATGGTACAATAAAACCAAGACTGTTTCAGATTCCTCACAGCACACAGGTATGTTGCAGGGGAAGACCATAAATACAGAATTGCAACATTAACTTTTATTCATTCTCTGGAAGCTTTGTAGTCCAACCAGCAGTTTAAGACATGGGTGATCTTTGGAAACATTTGGGGGTTTCTTATTTCATGTAGGGATCTGGAAACTCAGAAATTCATCATTGAATTAGGAGAATCTTAGAGTTTCTAAATATCAGGTTCTTTTTGGCTCTCCTTCTGCCCTCTGGGGAGGTAATTACAAATCAGTACCCCTGAAAATTTTTAATTGTTTTGGTTCATGTGAAAATCTGAAACTCCAATATTGTTCCTTACAGAATATGAAAGTTTTTGGCAAGTGTGTATTTATGACCTATTTACACTAAAGTAGACTTAGAGCATTTACTGTATGAACTTTTAAAAACAAATTGTGTGTGTGTGTTTGTGTGTGTGTGTGTGTTTGTGTGTGTGTATGTTTGTTAGATTGTGTGTATGTGTGTGTATATGTGTGTGTGTGTGTGTGAGAGAGAGAGAGAGAGAGAGAGAGAGAGAGAGAGAGGAGTCTGAGTTTTCCATTTGACATGTCTTGAGAGAATTGGACTGTTGGTAAATAAGAGACTCTCCTTGGAGAAGACAAGTAAGGTTCACCATGGTTTGTGCATGGTTACAACTCTGTTTATGACAAAGTAATTGAGGATGGGAAGATAAAAATATTAATTTTCACAGGAACCTTTATTAACTTTCGGTGTGAATGGTCATTTTAACTGACACAGTTTATCAATCATTATTAGTTATTTTTAGATTTGGAGATGACAAAGCGCTCTTGTATATAATCTCACCACTCTGTGATAGTAGGATATGATGATTCTTATTATGTCAGGATTAATATATTTAAAACTGCTACATTATAAATTTTTTACAGGGAAAAACGCCAAAACAACCTATGAAGTATTCTAGACCTATGAAAAAGTTTTTGTCACATTAATTAAAAACCACCTAATTATCTGTAAAGAGTAGTATAATGAAATAATTTCTATAATTATGAGGTTTAGGGAGGAGGATTTTAATGATCAGGAATGTAAGGACATCCCAGCAAATTCCATACCAGCCTGGGAGAAAAATGAAGGTTAGAACTAAAATTACTTAATAGATCATGGACATTCCCAGCCCCTCTCTAAACAACATATTCATACTGAGGTGATCTTGCAACCCAAACTTCATAAATTTCAATGTATTTAACTTTTAACATTTGGACAGATGGGCACAAAACTGAAGACATCAACATAATCAGGGGAACAGTCTACAAACACCAAAACCTCTCTCATATGTCTCTTATTTCTCTTAAGATCATTTATCACAAACCTTGCTATAATGCTAAGTGCACAGATGTGTTTGTACCAGTGTGGGCACAATGCATTACTCCAGATCGAGAATTCTGTCATCAGTTCAACTACCTCTGAGTAGCAAGTACTCATTACCTGCTTCTAGCCCCTGGTATCTCACAAAGCTCAAATTCATAGAACTGGGATGTCTCAGAAAACTAATCTGCATGGAATCATATTGTGTGGTCCTATATCCAATATGTTTCACTTTGCAAAATATCCTCAAGTTCAGTTATGTTTGCTACATAGGTCAGTGTCTTTCTTTTGGGTTTGCTGTGAGACATGATGTCATTCTGTAACACAGGATAACTTAGAACTCACTGTATAGCCAAGACTCGTATTAAAGTGACCTCTTAGACTAGGCTGTCCTCCAACTTGAAGCGTTCCTCCTGCCTCTCACATTGGAATGTTCTAATTATAGGCATAACTCATCATGCCAGGCTGATTCATTTCCCTTTAAAGGATAAACAGTTTTCCTTTGTGTGTATATCCTATATTTTCTCTATTGATTCATCCATGATTGACATAGGAACTATTTCTATATCTCCATGTTATTAACAATGTTTCATAGAACATGGGGGTACAGGGGTCCCTGGGAATCAAAAAATCTCAGTTTTTGAGCCATGTGAGATTTTCCTTTTTTTGTAAAAACACAGGCTTAATAAATATATTGTTCTGATAACAGAATACCAGAGAAAAATAAGTTTAATGATTTATCTTCTCTGTTGCAGGCAGAGGTGTATACTGGTTCTGTTATGGTATAAAATGCTATTATTTCATCATGGACAGAAAACCATGGAGAGGATGTAAACAGACCTGCCAGAATTCCAGCTTATCTCTTCTGAAGATAGATGATGAAGATGAACTGGTACTGCAGACTCTTGCTTGGCCTTTTATTCTCTTAGACCCAGTCTCTAACCCTAAATAATGAGATACAGAATGCAGGTATTATTTTATTTAAACATCTGTATATGGTTTTCCTGTAAAGTGAGCAAAACTGTAAAGTGCAGGATGGTTTGTATAGAAACACTTCTATTTTTCAGTCTGCTCCCTTTCTCAGTAGTCTACAAGAGAGTCCCTCAGAAAGCATGTCTTTCCCAGATGAAGTTTGTTTGGTACAGCATATTCTATTACTGACAGTCACTTACCTCCTTAGAGTGCCAAGAAAACCCCCATCATCTAGATTTTCATTCTTGGAACATAGTAGATAGGCTGCCTGAGATGAGTAATCAGATGACAACAGGGAAAGTAACTGAGCCCTGGACTTGTTTGTAAATTGGGATGGTAGGAGAAATGTGGGATTACATGGTTTGACTAGTGAGTCCCAGGATTATTTTCTCTGAAACTGTCAATAATCTTTACTACATAGCATCCTTATGTTCTGTAAAAGAGATATTTATCTTTAGAAATGACAATTTAAAAGATTCTGACTTTTCCTGTTTAATTTGGCTATATGCCCAGGATAAGATGGGTCTTGGGGTAGAAGTATTGCTAGTTTTATCATAAACCAACAAATGCTCTTCCAAAGTGGTTGTGAAATTTTTCTCTTCTATCAGAAATGGAGGAGTGTTCCCCTTACTTCACATCCTTGTGGACATGAGCTATCACTTGTTTTTGATCTTAGTCATTCTGAATGGTGTAAGACAGCATTTCAGAGTTATTCTGATTTGCATTTCCCAGATGGCTAGACTTTGAGCATTTATTTTTGTGCTTCTCACCTGAGGCTCCTCTGATGAGTATTCTCTATTTAGCTGAGGCATAGAAGGTACAATAAAAGAAATTGATTCATTAGTCAAAGAAAATGCTAAATATAAAAAAAAAATTCATGACACAAAACAACCAGGAAATGTGGGATACCTTGAAAATACCTAACCTAAAATTAATAGGAATAGAAGAAGTTAAAGAGCCCAGTTATAAGATCAAAAATATTTTCAACAAAATCATAGAGGAAAGCATTTCCAATCTAAAGAAAGAGGTGCCAATAAACATAGAAGAAGCTTTTAGAACACCAATTAGACTAGGCCAAAAAAGAAATACTCCCATCACATAATAATAAAAATACAAATTCTCCAGAGGAAAGAAAGAATATTAAAAGCATCAAGGGAAAAATGGCAGGTAACATACAAAGGCAGAACTATCAGGATTGTATCCAACTTCTCAATAGAGACTCAAAAAGGTAAAGGAGTATGGGCAGATAGCTTCCAACTTCTGACAAACCATAACTGACAATGTAAACTATTGTACCCAGTAAAACTTCCAATCACCATAGATAGAGAATAGAAGATATTTTAAGACAAATCCAAATTCAAACAATATCTATCCACAAATCCAGCTCTATAGAAAATACAAGAAGGAAAAATTCAACCTAAGATGGTAACTCCATACAGGAAAACACAGGAGATAAGTAAATCCATACTAGCAAAAATAAGAAAAGCACACACACACGCACACACACACACACACACACACACACACACACAC
Organism: Mus minutoides; assembly: GCA_902729485.2. Lineage (NCBI taxonomy): Eukaryota > Metazoa > Chordata > Mammalia > Rodentia > Muridae > Mus > Mus minutoides. Next base: position 1,705,640 of record LR749720.1, read on the forward strand.
ACACACAGAGGGGAAGGAGAGGGGGAGAGGGAGAACTAACAGAATTAAATTATACACATTCATATTTTAAAATATAATTACTCACTTAACTAGACATCATGCCACTCAGTTGTCACATGTAAAATACTCTAAATACTAGCAAATATGTCCCCACCTCCTCAGTTATGTCACTTCTGCATCCTCTCTGTAGCATGGATCTTAATGCAGTGTTTTACAGAGCAATTTTCATCTGTATAAAACTTTTTTGAAGACAGAGCATTATTCCCACATGAAAACTTCCTATATGCGAATACTTCATAAGGTCTTAAGTGTAAACTTATTAAGGTATCTCGTAGGCTTCAAGAAATTACTATATATTCAAAATACCCGGAACTCCTCCTACTAACACTCAAGTTCCTATCCGAACCATGTATCATTCAGATCCAGATTCTTTGGAGTGTTTAGTACGGTACTTGGGTCGTAGAGCCCTGTGGACCTCCAAAATAATTAAATAATGTATTGAACTGACATAGTTTTGATTCAAATGTGCTAGGAGTAGGAATCCATTTTAGAAAATGAACACAGTGGAACTGAGCAATGGCAGAATAGGCCAGCAGAGAATGACACAGGACTGCTGGGAAATTTCCCTTCTTGTTCTTCTCTAATCATATAGTAATTTTATTGTAAGGTATGTTGTTTCCATTACAGAAATTTCTTAAGCTCCTGGTTCCTTCAGAAAGTTCATGGATTGGATTGTCATATGATAATAAGAAAAATGTTTGGGCATGGATTGACAATGAACCATCACAACTGTGAGTTTCCGAGCCCTTCAGACTCTAACACTGATGTGGAATTTGAGAGGATTGTGGGTAAAAGCATTTCTCTCATTTCACATAGCTTTCCTCATTTTCTATGGAGCTCAGGGGTAAGTATAAGTTGCATAATACAGAGTTTGAACAAGTGTTACAGAGAGAAGATATATAGTCTAGGCGATAAGCAAAAGAGGCTTAATATGGCACACATCTCAGGTCTTTGTCTTCTAAGTTGCAAAGGCCCCTAGAAAGTAAACAACTTGAGATGGTGTGAAGTGATTGAATGATCATCACAGATACATCGAGTCTCTCAGACATTCATGTGACATTTTTATTGTTGTTGGCTTACATAATTATTGATTACTTAACAATATAAGAACTATGTATGCCTAACTTCCATTACCAGGTGTTTTTTAGACTCCAAGTTTTATGTTTATTTATAATTTGGTAGAAAACTCTTCACTAATTTTTTTTATTAATAATATTTGATTTTCTGGAGTACCTCACATATATAAAATAAAATATGATCATGTCATCCCCACTGTGCCCTAAAGGTTACCTCTGCATTAGCTCTAACAAGTGCCTTGCTAACTCATGTCTTTGCATGGTTATGGGTCATCCACTGAAGCAAAGAAACCCACCAGTGGAAATATTATCAAAAAAGAATGAATCTCTTCTTTCCAGCATCTGTCACCTAAGAAAGTGATTAGTTAAGATGTAAAAGGTCGTGCCCATCTTTATGGAAATCATCTTATCCAGAAACTGCATTTAACAGAGCTTTTTCCCTTCTCTGGTACCTACATTCTTTCTGTCCTCTTTGATGTTGCTCCTTGAATCTTGCTGATAGTATGGAGGAGAAAAAGTTGATGTAAATGTCTCCATTAAGGCTGAGCACAAAATGCTTCTCCTAAGCATTTTGACCAATTTCCACCTCTCTGCACTGACTTCTACCCACTGTTACAGAAGCTGCTTTGATGGAGGTTGAGAGAAACCCAGGTTTAGGCCTTAACTATAAAGGTTAAGAATGTGATTTAACTTCATGATCTTCAGTATCATTTTCTCCACTTAGGAAGTACCACATTTTATAGGACCCAAAATCCTAACAGTTTTCTTGAAACAAAGTCTATTTTGTAAAATTTGATTTTGATTCAGACATATTGAAAAAGATGAAACTGATGAAGTATGTTTCATCTACTGAGGTACAAATATTAGTTTGAGACCTCTGAGTCCTCCAACTTGTCAGACTCATTCTAATTCTTAGAATCCCATGATGAATAGCAATTTATGAGATTATTAGAAGCAGCTGTACAGAACCCACAGCTTTATGTTATGGATGGACCATGAAAACATGTAAACGGTGTGAAACCTGAGAAATCCTGGCAAGGTGTGAAGTGGGAGCATTTGCCAGGCATTTGGGCAGGGTCATCCTAATGCCCAGTTCTTACACCAGGCATCCATAGTGCCTGGGCATCACTTCCACAGGCCAAACTGTGCTACGCCCTCTGCCTGTTCCTCCAGTCCATGTCTGACTGACAGTGTACATGATGTTTGCCAAGGTAGGGATAAAACCAAAGGACAGGAAAATGACACTCATCAGCACATGAATTGGCAGGGTGCAGAGAAGATCTGGCCCATCAATATTTCTTTAAAGCATGATCCACCTAGCAACTAGATAAATGAAAGTTTGTTCTAACATGCCTTAAAAATATATTTTGACACCAAAGACTCACTATTTCTTTAGCTATTACTTATTTTACTTAGCTTTGGTTTTTGACTTTTCACGCAGAACTAGGTTTTTGTTTTGTTTTAGATTTATTTCTTTTAATTTGTAACTTGTGGGTTCTTTTATGCTGTGGCAGTGACAGTAACCAATGTCTTGCTGCTCCTCAGCTTCCACAAGACAAGCCAGCATCTGCTGGGAAGCCTTCTAGGTGTTTCCATACACCTTGAGAGGTGCTTTGAATCTCCCACCCTTTGCTTTGTAGAATTAGGGTCTGCAAATGCACTCCAGTTGCCAGTCTCTGGGGTAAAACTACTGATGCTTGCTTACCTTTTGTGTCACCTGTGGACAGCTGCCCTGTGTCATCCAGTGTGAGTTATGCTGCTGGTGAGTGTGAATGTGGTTTGTCCTCCATTGCTGTTGGATGGCTTAGTTGCTTAGTTTCTCCATCAGTAACCCCCACCACATTAGCACTTGCTCAGCCTTAACTGTCTCCTCAGCCAATCAGATGTTAAATACCATGAGTGTCCTCTTGTTTAATATGTCCTTGTGTATCTATTAAACCGTGATCAGGATTTCCAGAATGGCTGCCGTAGATTTTGAAAATAGACTTACCTTTATCGATTTGGGGGGTCCCTAAAGATCCAGTTCATAGTTAATTGTTGGATTCTGCGTAGCGCCTCCCTAGACCAGCAAGAAGACACGCCACCACCAGGATCTTCTCAGTCAGCTTTATTCTGGAGCACCTTGATAGTAGATTCCCAGGACCCAGGACAGCAACAGAGCTGCTGCTTTTATACTCTCCCAGGGAGGGGGGGTGTATTAGTGGATGCGGATTGGTGCACCAAGCTATACCTCATTTGCATGTGGCCCCTTCATTGGTGCCACAAGCCACACCTCATTAGTATATTGCCCATTCAGAAGGTGCTATTGCTTGAGGAGGGCCTGAAGAGAGAGCTGCACATGTGCACTAGGCTCCCTCCCCTAGGCTCCCTCCCCTGGAAGTTGGCTGGTCCCACGCCATCTTGTAATGGGGCAGAGACGAAGGCTCCTGGAGCCAGACAGTCTTCCTGGATCCAGATAGCCTTCCAGGAACCCAGAGGGCCTGCCTGGCTGGAGCCTGGGCGGCTTCTTGCCAGCAGTCAGAGCTCATGCGGGGGCTTCGGCAGCCACTGGAGCTAGGGCAGAGGCTTCGGCATCCGCCGGAGCTCGGGCGGCTTTCTACATCTCCCCCTTCTTTATTAATTAAATATGAAGTCCTGCAAATCTGGTCAGTGAACACCCTGGCTGGAGGGAGCAGCCTTTGACAAGTGACTGATAGGAAATCGGGCTACCATCAGACACGACCACCAGTCTGTCTCTGCAGAGATTTGGAGTAGGAGGAGATGCCACCAGCACGTTGCTGGCTGACTTGGCTGTTACAGAGGTCAAATTGTTTATCAATCGTGAGACATTGTAATGAATTTCCGACCAATCATTGATAGGTGTACTTTAGCATACCCGTCTCCATATGTTTTTATCAGGGGGAGGATAGGTCAAGATGACAAGAAACCTCCATGCATTTTGACATGCTCTTGAGGAATCTATCCTGTATGGAATATCCCCTGCACTGTATTGTGACACTCTGTCAGCAAAATTGAGTTTCCTTACTCCGATATCCTTTGAGGTTGTATAGTAGAAGTCATCGGGTCTGCCCCTAAACCGGGGAAGTATCGGCAAACCAGTCTGCTAGGAAATCATTACAGACTTTTAAGAGAGACTAAACAGAACTCGGGCAAAATGCCCTCATCTATGGCCATCAGGGCTCGAACAATGGCAGCCTTCTGCTGAGCCTGAGTGTGTCTCAAAGGACATAACAACCAGAGGCAAAGTACACTTCTGGCAAACACCAGGACACCCCAAAGTAGCATCCCAGCCCATTCTTTAGAAAAGGAAAAGGCATTGGACAGCCAAGAGGTGACGTCTCTTAAGGTGACAGGGTGGACTCTGGTGCAATTTAGGATGGAAATCTGGATAAGGAGCTTCTGGGAAAGTCCTTCCGCCTCCGCAGTCCAATTCCCTTGAAGTTACTCCAACAACTCCCTGCTATAATTAAAGTTTTCAGACATATCAGCAGTTAGTGGAGTAATACACAAATTCTTAAAATGGGAAACACAGGAAAATTGAATCAACCAGAATAGTTCTTCCATGTTTTCTTGAAGTAAATCAATTCTTTGATTTGCCAATAAAATTCCAGATGACAAATGGGCATTAACCTCTTCTTGAACCATCAGAGCAGTGGATGCTCAATTCACAATATCCCTAATTGTTTCTGCTGCTTGTACTTGATTTGTTATGGCTACAGCTGCGGTAACCGCAGCAGTTGCTGAGACAGTAATGGCAGGTATGATAGCAGCAGTAACATCAAAATCTCTTTTATGTCTAGGCGTGCAAAAGGAGTAAGGGAAGTTGGGCAAAACAGCTGAATTACTATGTACTGGCATAGGGACTAGACAAGTGCAGGCAACAGCCCATAATTTTAACATATTACCCATTTGTAAGTTCATCAGGAGTATCAATAGATGTAGGTGTTTCTTCATTTTCCTTTTTCTCTGCTGTGTCTTCCAAGGGAGGGGGCACTCTTCATATCAGTCTCTCAGGTATCCAAATTGGTTCTTCGTCCCTAGGAAAAACACAAACTTCTCCCTGGGACTGTGAAAAAACCGGATCCAGACCTAGCCATGACCCAGATAACACATCTTTCCATTTAACATATTGTGAATGTATATGGATTATGGCAGCGTGCCTATCAGCTGCCGAAAGGCCATTACTATCCAAATTAAAAAATTTAAAGTAAAAGGGGCAAAGGATAATCTTTCTTTAGGTGGTCTACCATGTCCTATTTCCTCTTTTTGTTTTTGTAAGCACTCCTTTAAAGTGTGATGGGTGCACTTCACAATGCCTTGGCCTTATGGATTATATATGTTTTTGTTTTTGTAAAATTTCTTTGAGGGTTCTATGAGTTCATTCAATAATTCCCTGACCCTGGGGATTATAAGGGATTCCAGTCGTATGGTGCACCTGCATAGAAGTGCAAAATTTATTAAAAGATGAGGAGGTATAGGCTGGGCCATTGTCCGTTTTAAGGTGTGAAGTTTTTCCCCAAGCTGCCCATGCTTCGAGGCAGTGGGACACAACCTTTTTATAGGTTTCTCCAGTTGCAGGGGAGGCATGGACCATGCATGAACAAGTGTCTATGGACACATGGACATATTTAAGGGTACCAAAGGATGGAACATGCGTTACATCCATTTGCCATATATGTAAAGGTTTAAGACCACGAGGATTAACTCTTGTGTGAGGTGGGTGATGGAACTGTACACAATTGAAACATTGAAGGACAATCTCACAAGCCAATGCTCTAGAAATATGAAAATTTTTCTGTAAGGTGGAGACAGAAACATGGTACAGCTTATGAAATTCTCGAGCTCATTCTATTGGTGATGTAAAAAAGATAAGGGTGGCGCGAGTGCTAGCGTCCACCAGAGCATTGCTATGACTCATTGGGCCAGGTAAAGAAGTATGAGCTCGAATATGTTGGATAAAAAATTTGCAGGTTCTGTTCCATATCAAGCTTTGTATTTTTGCCAGGATATTTGCAACATGGCTGGAAATTTTAATAGGCCCTATTAATTCCAGCATTTTCACCACATTTACCACATAAACTGAGTCTGATATTAAATTGAAAGGCATGTGAAACCTTTTAAATACTTCCAGGACAATTAAACATTCCACCAATTGGGGTGTTCCTGGGATAAATTGTATCATAACAGGTTCATTGCTATTTAGCATATAGGCACCTAGTCCAGTTTTTGAGCCATCTGTGTAGATGTCTAGACCATCAGGTATGGGTTCTAATGAGGTCACTTTAGGAAATATAATGGGGTGTTCTGTTATAAATTGTAACAAAGGATGTTTTGGATAATGATTATCTATAATACCCGAATAGCCACAAAGAAATATTGTCCAATCATCTACCAGAGCTGCTAAAGTCTGAATCTGATGGACTGTGTAAGGCACTATAATTTTTGAGGGGGGCAATCCAAAACCCTGTATGCAGCTTTTTATACCAAATATGGCTATTTGGGCAACCATGGCTGGATAATATTCTAATGTTTTGGAGGGTGAAATATGAGGATGAATCCACAATAGAGGTCCGGTTTGCCAAATAACCGCAGTAGGTTTTTTTATAGGTTTTAAGAATACATAACATTAGTGGTTGGTCTGGAGAAAACTTTTGCAGACAGGCCTTACTTAAATTTTCCTCTATCTTATTCACCACTTGACACGCTTGAGGTGTGAGTGTGCCAGGGGACGAGATCTGAGAATTCCCTTTCAGAATATTGTATGATGGTTGCAACTCTGCATTAGTCAAGGGCAAATAGGGGCGAATCCAATTAAAATCTCCTAACAATATTTGAAAGTCATTTAATGTTCGTAAATGATCTTTCCTAATTTCCAATTTTTGTGGCTTAACATAATTTGAATATATCCTTGCTCCTAAAAATTCTCCAATTTCTCCCATCTGTACCTTTTCAGGTGCAATATACAATTGTCTCTCTTTTAAGGCCTCAATGAATGCCAAATAAGTGGCCTGCAAGTTATCAATATCCTTACTTGTAAGCAAAATATCATCCATGTAATTCAGAATTTTGGTTTTAGGGTACTTCTGTCTTACTGGGTTAAGGCCTCCCCTACGTATAACTGACACATCGCAGGGCTATTGGCCATACCCTGTGGCAAGACTACCCACTGGTATCTTTTATCAGGGTACTCATTATTTTGGGATGGGATAGTAAAGGCAAAACGAGGACTATCTTGAGGGGCTAAGGGAACTGAGAAAAAACAGTCCTTAACGTCAATTATGATAAGAGGCCAACCACTAGGCAAGCTAGATAACAGTGGCAGGTCTCATTGAATGGGTCCCATAATTTGCATTTGCATTAATGGCTCTTAAATCATGCAATAAGCGCCATCTTCCTGACTTTTTCTTAATGAGGAATATAGGAGTATTCCAAGAGGACTGTGAGGAAACAATATGACCTAACTCTAACTGTTCCTTAACCAAATCTCTTGCTGCCTGAAGTTTTTCAGAGGACAGAGGCCATTTTAGAATCCACACTGGCTCCTCTGTATTCCAAGTAATAGGTAATCCTTCCTCAATGGCCCCTACAAAAAACCCAGCCCTTCTCTATTATATTTTAGCTTGTCCTTTATAGGTTCAGGGCGGCCTTGAAGCGACCATCCCAAACCCTTTCCAGGCTGGTATCCCATGTGGGTCATCATTTGCTGTGCTTGAGTTGAGTATTGGTTTGTAAGGATAAATCCCATGGATGTTAAAACATCTCTTCCCCATAAATTCATCAGAATATTAACTATATATGGAATAAATTTCCCTGACTTTCCTTCTGCGTCCCTCTAGGTAAGTTCGTTGACACTAATCAGAGGGGTTGACTCAAAACCCAATCCTCGCAAGCTCTGTGTGGCTTACTGAGAGGGCCATTTTACCAGCTAGTCATGGCTGGATATAATACTTTTGTCTGCTCCAGTATCCATTAGTCCTAAAAAGGACTTCCTTTCAATCTCTAAAGTAAGCATAGGTCGGTTCCCCAATTCACAGGAGAGGTAGGTGAACTGAGAACCCTTCTCCCCCCTGACATTAGCTGGGAAATGCCCACAAAAACTGGGTAACAGTAACAACTGTGCTATCCTGTCTCCCGGGGAATTGGCAGATATCCCTCGAGGGGAAGCTGCAAGTATCTTAATGTTGCCTGAATAATTCGGATCAATAACCCCTGGAGTAATTATTATTCCTTACAACGTAGAGGATGATCTTCCTAATACTAGTCCAACTGTATCCTCAGGTAGTGGGCCCTTAAAATCAGTTTCTATAGATTGGACCCCCATTTGAGGTGTTAATATGAGTCTGGTGGTGGAGTAGAGGTCCAGTCCCGCAGAGCCTGAAGTGGCTCTCCACGATACTGTGGAGGCCTCAGGGACAGGGTTTGCAGTACCCCATACATTTGCAGGCCCTGGGGACAGGGGCCCTGCTGTCCGTTTTTTGGACAGGCTCCTGATGACAGTAGTTTCCCATTAATATCTTTGACTGATTTACACTCACTCGCCCAATGATTACCTTTCCTACATCTTGGGCAAAGGCCAGGCTGATTTACTCTAACTCTTGACGTTTAGAACCCTTTGGTTGGGCAATTTCTCCTAAAGTGTCCCTTTTGTCCACATTTGTAACAGCCATCTCCCTGTCCTTTGCCTGACGACATTCCAGCTGCTGCAAGGCCGGCATTTGATAATGGTCCTCTAATTTCTCTACATATTTTCATCCAATATTCCAATCCTTTATGTATAAGTGGCCCTATCGCGTTTCTGCATTCTTTAGTACATTGCTCATAGACAAGTTGCTTTATGGGTGGCATTGCTGTATCAGGATCCCCAAAAACTTTTGTGGCCACTTCCAACAACCTTGGCACAAAGTTTGAGAATGGCTCGGTGGGTCCCTGTATGATTTTTGTAAGGTTTCCTGATACCTCTCCTTTATTAGGCAATGCTTTCCATGCTTTGGTGGCTACCCCATTAACCTGTGCATAAACTACTTCTGGATAATTTGTCTGATCATTTGCAAAGTGGCCTAGGCCAAGTAACATATCCGCGTTCCAATGCTGCTTAGGATCATGTCTGGTGGCCAAGTTTGCGGCTGCCTGCTGATTTGCAAACTCATAGCTAAAAGTTTTCCACTCTAAATATTGTCCTGGTGATAAGCAGGCTCGTGCCAGGTTATTCCAATAAGATGGGGTGAGACAATATTCTGTCAATGTCTCTACCTGTGCTATAGTAAATGCTGCAGCTATTCCATATGTATGAACTGATTCTGCTATGGATTTAATGGTTTTGAAATCAACGGGTTGATAATAATGTCCCCCTTGATCATTGACATAGACTGGGAAGGATAGGCTAATCTCTCACCATACCTCTGGATTAAATTATCTTCCCGAGTGTTTCTCTTCACTAAGCTTCAATCTCTCATCACTTGGATTATAAGGAGGAGCTGATGGTACTTGAGCCACAGGCAAATTTACAGGGGCCCTTTTACTGAAGTCTATCTTCTTCTGACCTTTTCTTTCTTTATTTTTGAGCTGATACCCTTTATCATCTAGGTGGTATCGCTCCCTCTTATATTTAGCAGCCTCCTCATCCACCTCTTCTTCCGAAGAGGAGTCAAAGTTGGAAAGCTGCGATTCCTTGAGAGAGGGGTAAATCCCCTTGTCTTGTTCCCCCTTAATTTTAAGAGTAGGTTCTAGCCTCCCTTTTGCTGATTTGTCTTTACCACTCTGCTTTACTGCTTCTAACAGTGTTTGGAGGGCCATTAAGACAACTAAAATGGCCACCCCAATCCAAAATGGATGAATATAGGGAAGCATCCTCTCTAAAATATTCCAGGAAGCTTACCTGTACCGCCACTCCATAGCTGATGAGTTCTGATCCCACGAAGATAATCTTCAGTTCCTGAAGAGTTCAGATTCCATGAAGATTTTCAGTTCCTAAAGAGTTTACATCCCACAAAGATCTTCTTCAGTTCCTGAAGAGTTCAGATCCCATGAAGATCTTCTTCAGTTCCTAAAGAGTTCAGATCATCTTCTGTTCCCGAGTTCTCGGCACCACTTGCAGCACACCTCCCTCGACCAGCAAGAAAGACATGCCACCACCACCGGGATCTTCTCAGTCAGCTTTATTCTGGAGCACCTTGATAGTAGATTCCCAGGACCCAGGACAGCAGCAGAGCTGCTGCTTTTATACTCTCCCAGGGAAAGGGGGGGTGTCATAATGGATGTGGATTGGTGCACCAAGCTATACCTCATTTGCATGTGGCCCATTCATTGGTGCCATAAGCCACACCCATTAGAATATTGCCCATTCATTGGTGCCACAATTCACACCTCATTAGCATATTGCCCATTCAGGAGGTGCTATTGTTTGAGGAGGGCCTGAAGAGAGAGCTGCGCATGTGCACTAGGCTCCCTCCTCTTGGTTCCCTCCCCTGGCAGCTGGCCGGTCCTGCGCCATCTTGTAATGGGGCAGAGCTGGAGGACTTCCCGCAACTGGACGGCCTTCCAGGTTGCCGGAGCTCGGGCAGGGGCTTCTTGCCAGCTGCCAGAGCTTAGGCAGGGGTTTCGGCAGCCCCCAGAGCTCGGGCGTCTTCCTATGGGATTCTAATACAACTGACCATTTAAGAGTGAACAAAGACTTATTATTTTGTAACAGTGTCGGGTGAGCCCTGTTATTTCAATTGAAACATGAATTCTTATTATAACTCAATTCAAATTCAACAGTTGTATTTGAAGTTAAATTATTTTAACAAATAATTTAACAACAACAACAACAACAACAACAACAACAAACAAAAATGCAATTTAACCCCTAACCATTTAGCAGAGTAATTGTAGCAAATTATAACCTAGGGCCTGTCACCTCCCTTATAACACCAAACATGTTTTCCCTGTGGTAAAGGCCACAGCTCCAAAAAGAAAGCATCTATTTATCCTATAACAATGGTAATACTGGCACATCTGCCTGGTCTGCAGCAGGTCAGCATTGCAGGATGCAGTGTCCAGTGCACAATAGAATTATTCATTAATTTCTTTTCCTGCAACCTGCAAATCACCTAGTAACTCTTAGAAAGCCATATCTGGTGAAGACATTTCCTTATTGATTTGTGGTTAATTTATATATGTTTTTATGTCAATGTGTGGAATATCTTCATCAATAGGGCCTTACAATATAATCATTATGGGGAATCAAAGGCAGTAACAATACAATAGCCTTTGGTATGTGGGAGACCGCCATTGTCTCCCTGACAAGTAAGTCAGACCTCTCGAGGAATCCTGTGCTTTGCACTTTAAAGTTTATTTATTTATTTATTTATTTATTTATTTATTTATTTATTATCCTCTAATCATTTTTTTTTTTTACAGTGCAGTCTTTACTCCACTCCAGGTATGCCATCTGGCTTCTCCTCATCCCACACTTCTTTCTACAGTCTCCAAGAGGATGTCCACACCCACCCCAATTATAGTACTAGGCTTCTTCACTACCTGTGTCCTCTTGTCTTTCTAGGGTTAGGTACAGTTTTTTCTCACTGAGGGCAGACCAGGCAGTCTTCAGCTCTATGTGTATAGGGGACCTCACAACAGCTCATGTATGTTGAATGGTTGGTGGCTCAGTGACTGATCTCAGGGATCAAAGTTAGTTAGGTGTTTGGCCTCAGATTCTTCCAGCTTTTCCCTAATTCCACCACAGAACTCCTTGGCTTCTGTCCATTGTTTGGGTGTAAGTATCTGCATCCTACTCTTTTAGCTGCTTGTTAAAATTTTATTTTTCAATTACATTTTTCATAGAATATATTTTGATCCCATAATGTCCCCTCTAAATACTCCTTGTGCATTCCTACCAACTCAACTTCATGTTACTTCTCTCTCTCCCCCCAAACAAAAACAACAAAAACAAAAACCAAAAAGGTAAAATAAAATCAATCAATCAAGGAAACAAAAGCTGAATAAAAAAAATTCCCCCCAACAAACAAACACATTAATTAAAACCCAAACTAAACAGAACAAAACATAAAACTCCAAATCATTAAGAACACATGGAATGTGTTTTGTGTTAGTCAACTATAAGCTTATTTTTGATATATTTTTATTAGATGTTTTCTTAATTTTCATTCCAAATGCTATCCCGAAATTTCCCTATACACTCCCCCCGCCCTGCTCCCCTACCCACCCACTGCCCACTCTTGGGTTTCCATAAGACCTTCTACACATCCTTAGTTTTGTTTAACTTATCCTTTATTTTCTCCTATCCTCTATTTTCCAGTACTTATCCACATTTGTCCTTGATCCTCAGAATAGCCCTTTTGCAATAATACCTTGTTTTTAGCTGTTTTGCTGATGGTCAATTTCCTTTTACAAATACAAAATTTAAGAAATCACATCATAATTCTGTTTATCCTTTAATAACTTTCCTAGGTATTTATATGTTAAGTTTCTTTTTATAGAAATTAAAAATAAAATTTTTTTTATTATTTTGTTTTTATTTTGAGTTAAGGATTCATCTTACCCTGTCTGTCCTTAAATTCTTTATTCACATGTCTTTATCTCTCTGGTGTTGGGACTATGCCAGAATCCAAACAGTGCTATAAGATATATTAATGAGTTCTAATTAACAAGATTATTATTATTGTTTTTATTTTTTTCTATATAAATTATCATTTCACACAGACTAGCACTTGTCTTCAGTCTCTTTCTCCCAAAAACTTGGATTTCTGGTATTTGCCTCTGTGACTGCCCACAGAGTTAATAAATTTGTTTACATCCAATAGAAGTATACACAGTCAGAGAAGAGCAAGTGGTAACATTTAAAGTAAGGTGCCAGAAGGAGAGAAGATGCCTGCATCCAAGTTAAGGTATCTTTGTGTACCTTGACTAAGCTACAGAACTGTTGCCTGATGATAGTGTTACTAGAGTCAGACCTGAGGCTTGACTAAGGGAGTTTAGTGGTGATAAGGTTCCTGCATCCACCACAAACATTTACTCCAGTGCAAAGGCACAAAAGTTTGCCCATCTGTTACAATGCCATCTTCCAATGAACCCTGTGAGCAGCATGCACCTCACTCATGTTTCTTGTGTGCAGGTCTAGGTGAGCATCATTATGGGAGTAAAGTTAAGATCTTATGATGCAGCCTATATGCTTCATGTGTATTTGTGAAGGGATAGTGTCTGCTGGATTCTTTTCCTGCTTGCTCATGTTCAATATACATCCTACATTGATTGTACTCAAATAAAATCTCATGGCTGGCTAATGTGTACACTGAATCCAATCTCCTCTCTCCTCTCCCCTCCTGTCTGTTCATGGCAACCTTGGTTTCATTTATCTTCCTTTTCTGTTCCTAAAGTAAATTTAATACTGTGTTTCTCCCTGGTTTAAATGCAAGGTTAAAGGAAGGTGATCATTTGTTAAAGATTTTTCTCTTTGACATTTCAGATCCAATGAACTTGTTGGATGTCTATATTTTTTGCTATTCTTTGGCATAAATTCTCATTAGACTAGCTTCATACAAACTCACTGTATTTACCAAACATGCCTTGAATTTCTGATTTTTTTGAAATATTTTCTTTATTTACATTTCAAAAGTTATCCCCTCTTCAGGTCTCCCCTCCAAAAACCCCTCCCCTTTTATCTGTTTCTATGAGGGTGCTCCCTCACCCACCCATCTGCTCCTACCTCCATGCACTGTCAATCCCCAACACTAGTGCATTGAACCCCCACAGGACCCCCCTGATGTCCAACTAGAACATTCTCAGCTACATATACAGCTGGAGCCATGGGTCCTACAATGTATACTCTTTGGGTGATTGTCCAGTCCTCAGAACCTTCCAGGAATTTTGCCAGTATACACTGTTGCTCCCCACCACTGGGCTACAAACCCCCTCAGATCCTTCATTCCTTTCTCCAACTTCTCCATCAGGGACTCCACACTCAGTCCAATGGTTTTTGCAAGCATCCACCTCTGTATTTATTTGTCAGGCTCTTGCAGAACATCTCGGGAGACAGTCATACCAGCCTCCTTTCAACAAATACTTCCCAGCATCCCCAATAACTTCCAGGCTTGACAAATGTATATGAGATGTATCTCCAGTTTGGGCAGTCTGTGGATGGCTTTTTCTTCAGTATCTGTTCCACACTTTGTCTCCATATTTCCTCCTGTATTTTGTTTCTCCTTCTAAGAAGCACTGAAGCATTCTCTGATTCAGTGTGACAAGTGAATGAAAGGTGAAAATAGAATGTTTTATCATCTTTGTTGACTTCTTGTGATGATTTGCGAATACTTAGTTACCAAGTGTTTTACCCACAGTTCTCAATCCACTGTGCAAATAGGTTGATAAGCTGTAAAAAGTCTGTCTTAACATGGCAAAAGCCATTTTTTCCCCTGGTACAAAGAGCAGCTTCATCTGTAGAATGGATGCCATTGCTCAAGTCCTAAGGAATCACACTCTGTTTCTCAAAATGCACAGAAACAAAGATATAATCCTGATAAATAATACACAGTTTGTCCTCACTCTTATCAACCATTTCAAAATCCCATGCTTTGACAGCACACTTAATTACTAATATGTAATTTTAGGTTTCTATTTTTAGTTGATTGGTTAGTGTTTGTTACCTTTTGTACAGAGGATAATTTATACCTTTAAAATTCATTTATTTGCTGTAAAATATTTTTAGAATTAATATTTGCTTGACCATTTATAGCTTCTTATACAAACTTTTGTAACCTATACACGTCCTATCTCTCTTGCATCCATTTGAAGAAAGTTGAAATCTCACAGATATATTAATATTCTCTGCAGCCAAATGCATATGTTAGCGCAAGACTAACAATCATACAGGTATATGAATTTGTGGGCAGCCTAGGCTTCATATTATGTTTGATGTCATCCTGTGCTACAGAGTTAGATTCTGTGCTTTATGAAGCCTAATAATAATGATGATAATGATAATAATACTAAAGCTGTCTAGAACAGAAATACTTTCTAGGGTGAAGAAATATCTTGTGTAGCATCCTACTAAACCTCAATTATTCAGTATGTATCTAGTAATATGTTTTAATCTACAACCCACATTATTCACAATGACTAGTGTTCTGGATCTTATCGCTATCAATATATCTGTAAATTCAGGATCATACAGTCCATTCAAATGTAATGTCCTTAAGTTGTGAATAGTTTGACTCATTGTCTGACAGTTAAATTCAAAAATTCAAGCCTTGAAGTTGAGTCTTTATATAAATACATCCATGAGAAGTCATGAGAAATATGAGTTTTAATAAATATGTACATATTTTTAAGCACCATTCTACAAACTAGTTTTATATCAACTTGACAGAAGTCACCTGAGAGGAGGGAATGTCATTTGAGGAAGTGCCTCAATAAAAAATTCCTCAATGTTGGACAATAGTGTGGAAGTTTAAGCAAAACAAATCTTTTTTTTCCCCAAATTTCTTTGATCATGGTGTTTCATCACAGCAATAGCAACCATCAAACTAAAACAAAGCACATTTGTCACCTTCGAAAGTTCTTTTCTGAACCCCACACCTGGCACCAGACAAGCTGACATGAGCTTTCTTGTACTGTAACTGAGTAAGACATAGTTCCGAGTGTTATGTACTATGTACAGATTTGTGTTTGGCTATATTTCTCTGCATCTTTGACTGTTATCATTGTCACTATGATGTTTAAGGTAACTCAAGCTTTTTTCTTAGATCAGTGTTTTATTCTCCTTACAAAGCATATTTGCATTGCATCAAAATTGCACAATATTCTTTCATCACATATGAACATGTATTTCCAAATTTTGACAATTATGAATATTTGAAATGTATAAACGTTGTAATGCAAATTCATGTCTGAATTATTGTGTGAGTATAAATTTTAATTCTTTTTAGTCATTATCTTTTGTGAACTGGTATCTTCTGGCTTTTTTCTTACTTTTGCTTTTATTCAACATTCATACATGATTCCTTAACTGTCCCTACTAGACAGTCTTATGACTGTTTCATGTGCATATCCATTCCTAATGTATTTTACCTGTTATATCTATGCTCAAGACAAAACTTGGTTTAATTTATGTTCCTTGTTTCTTTTACATCCCTAATTAGGTTAAGTATCAACATTCAATTTCTCCTCATCTTAAACCCAAAGTTCAAAGACAGTGACATATTGTGCTAAAGACTGGTCCCTTTGAAGTCTCATTCCCATGCAGTTACGGTGGCTTTGATTTTTTTCCCTTCTTAGGCAAGCGTCATTAACTGAAACAAGCCTAAAGCTCCTGGTGTATGGAAGGTTAGCACTGAGCATTGAATCCTACTACCTTCAATTTCAAAATCCTGGGACTATAATTGTGTCTACTAGTCCTGGATAAAATTAACATTGAATATCTTCATTTTGAGTGTGTTCTTTAGTCAAATTTCTCTGTTAGGGAAAAATGGTTGCAAAACTTCTCTGAAAATGTCAGGTTTGATCCAACCTCAGCTAATATATCAGCCTGAGTAGAAATATGATGTATATTTGTTTATACAAGATCTTATTCATTAAATAATTATCTTTGACTTCTATTATTTCTACATAGCCAAGGCTGTCAGGGAACTCACAGTCTTTCTGTTTCAGCATATGTGCTAATGTGCTCTGTCTTCTAATTATTTTTTTATCTTGAAGCATGTAAACAAAACTTAAAAGTATATTTATATCTTGTAATATATCATCCTGCAGATTGCTATGTTTCTGTGAATGTCCATTTGCTATGATGTGGGGAATAAAAGGGGGAAAACAATACAAATGTATAGTTACAAGCTTTCATCTGAGATAGTATTTCAAATGTTCCCTTTCTCCTTACACCACAAGCATATAAGACTGTATTCTGTGTGTTATATGTTTTTACTTTTTTTATAGCATTTATAGCAACAAGTGGGAGAACAGGTTCAGCATAAAATAACTTCCTGGAAATATTGAAAATCAGTTTTTCTAAATAACCAAAAATTACAAGTGTGAAAAAAGATGGGGATTTTTTTGTGTGTGTGACAGAGATCATTTCATTTTAATGAGCTTATACAGGGAACATTTTAAGTGTTAAAATTGTGATTAATAGGTTAAGTCTTCTTTAGTGAATAGAAAATTTTAAAGTCATAAGTTATTTCATTGAATGATAAAAATTAAAGAGTTGCCCCTTTTTGTTTTTGTTTTTCAGTGCCTTGAACATAATGAAATACAATGTAAGAGGTCAAAGTTGTGTGTTCTTATCTAAAACAAGACTAGACAATATTAACTGTGAAAATTCATACATCTGTATTTGTGGGAAGAGACTGAATAAATTCCCTGATTGACTCTCCAATGAGTGTTAAAGGGAAAAATTGAAATTTAATGACTCTCATTTGTTTCCTGTAATAATTCATGACTCCTTACAAACAAGTGTTTTTTCCATTGGACTTAGTCTGAAGTTCAAAGAGAGAAACAATCTGGAAGATTTAGGGAATGTTCTCAGAAACGTGACTTGACAGAGCAGAGGACATTTTCCTTCCTTGTGGAGACTGGACAGATATTCTCTGGTGCCCAAAAACTTGGATGAATTAGTTTTATTTGTTTTCATAAACTCCAATAGAAGTAAATAAAGAACCTTAATAAACAGCCTGAGTCTTTCTTTCTTTCTTTCTTTCTTTCTTTCTTTCTTTCTTTCTTTCTTTCTCTCTCTCTCTCTCTCTCTTTCTTCCTTCCTTCCTTCCTTCCTTCCTTCCTTCCTTCCTTTCTGTCTTTCTGTCTTTTTTCTTTATTTTGGGAGAGAGTAGAGAGTTTATTGCACCTTATATCTTACACTACATTATGAATGGTAGTCAGGACAGGAAATCAAATATGACCTCAGAGGCAGGCACTGAAGAAGAGATCATGAAGGAAAAGAATAACTATCTTATGCAGACTGATTTCTTATTCCAGCTGTCCAGGGATGGCACTTGCAACAGTAAATCATCAGTCAAAAAATACTTAATGATATTTTGACTATTAGATAATCAGATAGAGACATTTTCTCAACTGAAATTTCCTTTTACAGTTTGACTCCTATTAGACTATATTTAATAAAAAAAAGAAAGAACAAAACAAAGAAAGAGAAAGAAAGCAAAATAGTGAAAGAAAAGAAAGAAAAAGAGAAGAAGAAAGAAAAGAAAGAAGAAAGGATTGAAAGAGAGAAAGAGAGAAAGGAAGGAAGGAAGAAAAAGAAAGAAAGAAAGAAAGAAAGAAAGAAAGAAAGAAAGAAAGAAAGAAAGAAAGAAAGAAAGAGAGAGAGAGAGAGAGAGAAAGAGAGAGAGAAGAAAGGTTTTCTCAAAGAACCAACTCCTGGTTTTCTTTATTTTTGATGCAGTTCTTTCTATTTCTACTTGGTTGATTTCAGCCCTGAGTTTGATTAATTCCAGTCCCATGAATTTAGTTATTTCCTGCCATCTACTCCTCTTGGGTTTATTTGATTCTTTTTGTTTTACAACTTTCAGGTGTGCTATTAATTATGTTCTCTCCAGTTTCTTTTTGAGGCACTTAGATCTATTAAGTTTCTGCTTAGCACTGCTTTTATTGTGTCCCATAAGTTTTGGTATGTTGTGCCTTCATGTCCATTAAATTCTAAAATGTCTTTAGTTTCTTTTTTTATTTCTCCCTTGACCAAGTTATCATTGAGTAGAGTGTTGTTCATCTTCCACATGTATGTGAGCTTTCTCTGGTTTATTTTGTTACTGAAGACTAGCATTTATCCATGGTTATCTGATAGGATGCATAGGATTACTTCAATCTTCTTTTATCTGTTGAGGCCTGTTTTGTGAAGGATTATATAATCAATTTTGGAGTAGGTACCATGAGGTGCTGAGAAGGTATATACTTTTGCTTTAGGATGAAATATTATATAAATATTAGTTAGGTCCATTTGGTTCATAACTTCTGTTAGTTTCAATGTGTCTCTCTTTAGTATCAGTTTCCATGATCTGTCCATTTATTAGAATGGAGTGTTGAAGTCTCCCACTATTATTGTGTGAGGTATAATGTATGCTTCGAGCTTTAGAAAAGTTTCTTTTCTTTATGTGGGTGGCCTTACATTTGGAGCATAGATGTTCAGAATTGAGATTTCTTCTTGGTAGATTTTTCCTGTGATGAGCATGAAGTGTCCTTCCTTATCTCTTTGATTACTTTTGGTTTAAAGTTGATTTTATTCTATATTAGAATGGCTACTCCAGTTTGTTTCTTGAGACCATTTGCTTGGAAAATAGTTTTCCAACCCTTTACTCTGAGGCAGTGTCTGCCTTTGACACTGAGATATGTTTCCTGTATGCAGCAAAATGCTGAGTCTGGTCTACATATCTAGTCTGTTAGTCTAGGTCTTTGATTGGGGAATTGCGTCCATTAATGGTAAGAGATATTAAAGAATAGTGATTGTTGCTTCCTGTTATGTTTGTTGTTACAGGTGGAATTATGTTTGTGTGGCTATCTTATTTTAGGTTTGATTAAAGAAGATTACTTTCTTGCTTTCTTTCAGGATGTAGTTTCCCTCTTTGTGCTTGAGTTTTTGTGTATTATCCTTTGTAGGACTGGATTTGTGGAAAGATATTGTGTAATTTTGTTTTATTCAGGGATATAGTAGCTTGGGCTAGTATTTGTGTTCTCTTAGAGTCTGTATGACATCTGCCCAGGATTGTCTAGCTTTCATACTCTCTGGAGAGATGTCTGGTGTATTTCTCATAGGTCTGCGTTTATATGTTACTTGGCCTCTTTCCCTGACTGCTTTTAATATTCTATCTTTGTTTTGTGTATTTGGTGTTTTGATTATTGTGTGACAGGAGGAATTTCTTTTCTGGTCCAGTCTAATTAGAGATCTGTAGGCCTCTTTATGATTATGGACATCACTTTCTTTAGGTTAGGGAAAATTTCTTCTATAATTTTTGAAGATATTTACTGGCCCTTTAAGTTGGGAATCTTTGCTCTTCTATACCTTCCCATTGTATTCTGGATTTCCTGGATGTGTGGGTTTTGGAGCTTTTTGCATTTTCTTTGACTGTGGAGTCAATCAATATTTTCTATGGTATCTTCTGCAATTCAACTTCTGTCTTCTATCTCTTTTATTCTTTTGTTGGTGCTTGAATCTTTGACTCCAGATCTATTTCCAATGTTTTCTATCTTCATTGTTGTCTCCCTCATTATTTCTTCATTGTTTCTACTTTCATTTTTAGATCCTGGTTGGTTTTGTTCAATACTTTCACCTCTTTGGTTGTGTTTTCCTGTAGTTCTTTAAGGTATTTTTGTGTTCACTTTTTGACAACTTCTACCTGTTTACCTATGTTCTTCTGTATTTCTTTAAAGAAGTTTTTTATGTCTTTCTTAAAGTCCTCCATCATCATCATGAGATGTACTTCTAAAGTATAGCCTTACTTTTCTGGTGTGGTGAGGTATCCAGAGCTCACTGAGGTGGGAAATGGGGTTCTGATGATTCCAGTTATCCTGGTTTCTGTTGATTTTGTTCTTGCCCCTGCCTCATGCCATCTGGTTATCTCTCATTTTATCTAGTCTTATTGTCTCTGACTAAGGCTCATCCCTCCTCTCAACCTATGTATCAGCACTCCTGAGAGACCAGTTCTATCTGGGTGGAATTTGCATATGAGGGCTGTGGTACATGGTCAGTTTGGCGTGCAGATGGAAGCTGTAGGATCCTGTCCTCAGCTGTTCCTTGGTTCATATATCCTGATGACTCTGGGCAGGAATGTGAGCAAAAGTGGTAGTCATAGTTGTTCTCATATATGTGTAGCACTCCTAGGAGACAAGCTCTCTTCTGGCAGTTTCTGTCTATGGAGAGCTATTGCACAGGATCAGTTCAGGGTACAGATTGAAACCAGAAGGGTCATGTCCGACATTGTTCCTTGGTAGACTATCAGTTAAGATTAATCAAAAGGGACAGGGACTGACACTTCATACCCATCAAAGGAAAATTCTGTCAAGGTGATTATCTCAATTCTGAACAACTATAGACAAGGGCACCCACATTTTAAAAAGAAACATTACTAAATTCAAATCCCATATCAAACCCTACATATTAACAGTGGGAGACTTCAACACCTAACTCTCATGAAGTGAGAGAACATCTAGACAAAAACTAGGCAGAGAAAGTATGAAACTAACAGACATTATAAATGAAATGGATCTATCAGACATCTATATAATATTTCACCAAAACACAAAACAAATTTCCTTATTCTCACCACCTCATAGGTCTTTCTCCTAGAATAAACATATAGTCAGTCACAAAGCAAGTCTTAACAGGTAAAAGAAAATTGAAGTACCACATTGTGTCTCATCAGACAACCATGAATTAACGCTGAACTTCAACAGTAGAAACCGCAAAAAGTCTACACTAGTGCCATCACTAAGAAATTAGAAAGCTCTCTTACCAACAAGTATGCCTGAAAGTTCTAGGGAAAAAAAAGAAGAAGCAAGCACACCAAAGACGAGTAGAAGGTAAAAAAAAATAATAAATATCGATGTTAAGAGAAATTAAAGAAAAGTAGTTGTTGCTTCCTGTTATTTTTGTTGTTAAGGTTGGGATTCTGTTCTTGTGGCTGTCTTCCTTTAGGGTTGTTGAAGGATTACTATTTAGTTTTTTCAAGGGTGTAGTTTCCATAGCAGCCTTATTTATAATAGCCAGAAACTGGAAAGAACCCAGATATATTAGTCCCCTATCAGATTTAGGATTGGTAAAGATCCTTTCCCAATCTGTTGGTGGCCTTTTTGTCTTATTGACAGTATCTTTTGCCCTACAGAAGCTTTGCAATTTTATGAGTCCCATTTGTGTATTGATTCTTGATCTTACAGCACATGCCATTGTTCTTCTCTTTAGGAATTTTTCCCCTGTGCCCATATAAGGACACATGCTCTACTATGTTCAAAGCAGCCTTATTTACAATAGCCCAAAGCTGGAAAGAACCCAGATGTCCCTCAACAGAGGAATGGATACAGAAAATGTGGTACATTTACACAATGGAGTACTACTCAGCAATTAAAACAATGAATTTATGAAGTTCTTAGGCAAATGGATGGATCTGGAGGATATCATCCTGAGTGAGGTAACCCAGGCATGGATTCTTCATTTCTCTGTAGTGAGGGAGACCAAGACATGGATACTTCATTCCTCTGTAGCATAGGGAACAAAATACCCATTGATGGAGTTACAGAGACAAAGTTCGAACAAAAGAAGAAAGGATGGACCATCCAGATACTGCCCTACCCAGGGGTTCATCCCATTATCAGCCACCTAACCCAGACACTATTGCATTTGCCAGAAAGATTTTGCTGAAAGGACCCTGATATAGCTGTCTCTTCTGAGGCTATGCCAGTACCTGGAAAGTACAAAAGTGGATGCTCACAGTCATCTATGAGACAGAGCAAGGGTCCCCAATAGAGGAGCAAGAGAAAGTACCCAAGGTGCTGAAGGGGTCTATAAGCCTATAGGTGGAACAATATTATGAACTAATCAGTATCCCTAGAGCACCTCTCTCTAGCTGCACATGTAGCAGAAGATGGCCTAGTTGGCCATCATTGGGAAGAGAGGCTCCTTGGTCTTGCAAACATTATGCCCCAGTATAGGGGAACACCAGTGCCAAGAAGTGGGAGTTGGTGAGTATGGGAGCAAAGGGGGGAGAAGGTATATAGGGCACTATTGGGATAGCATTTGAAATGTAAATGAAGAAAATATCTAATAAAATATTAATAAAAACATCAAAAGAAAAAAGCTAAAAAAAAAGACTCACATTAAGAAACAACAGAATGAATTTGACGGACATGAGACTACAAGACTGCTGTTAAAACATGGACATTTTTATGCTTATAAAGTATTCTTTGGGCTTGTCTGCATTTATCTATCTCTATTGTTTATCTTAATTCTAAACTGGATCATCAGGGAGAAAGAACCATTTTTCAAACTTGCATCCACATAAGTTCTGAGCCCACTGCCTTGTAATGGTCTGTATTCAACACATCTTCCCTGCTTCATTGGCTGATTGTCCCTGGGGAAGACATTTCAAATTAGTGCACCTTCATGCAAACCTTATTTCTCTGATGTTCCCTTTTCCTGTTCAACCTCACTGTTTCACATTATAGCTTACATGCCATTTTCTTCTAATTTCACATTTCTGTCTCAGATTCATCCCAACAAATGTAATTGCATTTTCTATCAAACATTACAACCTTGTTAAATCAGCAAGTGATTTTCTTTTCCAACAGAGTCTAATGAAGAATGAACTGGCCTTGAATATACCTAAGGCAGTCATGGTTGTCATTGACCCTCTGATCCATGTGTATCCAAACTCCTGAGTGTTGACATGGTGGCATATGACACTTTTTTTTTTTTGGGTTTGGTTTGGTAAGGGGCTGTGCCTGAAATAATATTTTGCACACCATAGCCAACCATCCTGCTATCTGAACTACTATTTTTGATCCTTGAAGAATTCATTGTCATCTTCCTGCTCCCCCTATTTCTCTGTGTGTATGTGTGTGTGTGTGTGTGTGTGTGTGTGTGTGTGTGTGTGTGTGTTTGTGTGGTCTTGGTCTGTGTTTAGGTGCACTCCCTTGTGAAAGTATTTCAAAAGGACTGAAGTTAATGTTGGAATGTCTTTTATTGTTTATTGGTTTTTGTTTTGTTTTTTTCAAAACAGGGTTTCTCTCTGTATTCCTGGCTGTCCTGGAAGTCACTCTGTAGACCAGGGTGGCCTCGAACTCAGAAATCTGCCTGCCTCTGCCTCCCAAGTGCTGGGATTAAAGGCATGAGCCACCACTACCCGACTGTCTTTCTCATTCATTTTCCACCTTCTTTATTTTTTTAACCTCATTTATCTATTAGTGTATGTGTGGGGACATGCATGTGACATAGTATTGGTAAAAGACAGAGAAAAAAATGAGGAAATTGGCTCTCATCTTCTGACATTTACATTTCATGAATAAACTTATTATAGCTGGCTTGTTTTCAAAGCCATGTCACTGCACACTGCCTTATATTTCTGGGACAATGTTTTTCATTTAACCTGAATATCATAATTTTGGTGAGACTAGGGGGCTATGGAGTTTCAGGAAACACTCAATCTACTACTTCCTATACCCAGTGCTGTGATTACGGAAACACACCTGCCATTCCTGCATTTTATGGGGTGCTGAAATGTAAACTCAGGCCTTCTAACTTGGGCTCAAAGTACTTGATATACTGAGTCATCTGTTCAGTCCTTTTTGAAATTTAAATCACCATTTTTCTACTTATTAAAGCCAATCCTCTTGACTTTTAAACTGAGAGCCTCTACAATATCAATTTTCACAATTTAATACTGCTATAACCTTATGAGTCCCTCTTCTGTTTCTCATAAAAACCTAAAATCCTGTATCAACTTTTCTTTACACTAGAACACCCACCTTCCATCTACCTCTAGTTCGAACTGCAGTGCTTTAAATTCAATGTGCCATTTATTTTTAAGATTTTTTAGTACTTATTAATAAAGAATAAGGGTATCAGATACCACAGTTAGACTACAGCTTTAGAGAGAGCCTCTCTCCCAAATTTTGGAAGAACCACATGGAGACTGAGTTGCATGTTTGCTACATACATAGTCTGGGCCTCATTTCAGCCCTTGTATGTTTCTTAGTTGCTGGCTTAGGCTCTGAGAGCTCCCAGGAATTCAGGTTAGTTGACTCTCTTGGTCCTTCTATGGTATTCATATTTCTTTCAGGGCCTTCAATCCTTTTCCCAACCCTTTCATAAGAGTCACCAAGCACAATTCAAAGTTCAGCTGTGTATATTTGCATATGTTTTAGTCAGGTACTGGCTAGAACCTCTCAGAGTAAAGTTATTCTAGGCTTTTGTCTGCAAGATTAACAGACTATCTTTAGTAATGCCAGGGATTGTTTGCTTACACATTGGATGGGTTTCAAGTTGGTCAATACAAGTAAGGTGATAATAATAATAATAATAATAATAACCAACCATGGGAAAATAATGATATTATAAGTTCATGAAAATGGATGTGGTTTAGAAGCATAAAGAATAGAAAAAGTAGAAACGGAAGATGCTCAGAAAAATTACTTTGCATCAAATATAAAATACTTTTTAACTAATTAAAAAGAAAGATGAATAGCATCAGGAGGCTGAGAATAATAAATGATGTGGGCATAAACATTCCAAAATGCATGCAAAGGATTCATGTTCCTTTGTAGTTAGAGTAATACAAATATTCAGGAGCTTATCTATATACACATGGGATATTTGTCCAGTCAAATAACAGATATCCACATGTGTCTGACCCTTAGCGTTAAAGTTAACTGAACATTTCAACAAACACAGATCCAGTGGTGATTATTTAATGGAGGCAGTTGCATACTAAACGAATATGTGTTTATATCTACCTTAGAATGTCTCTATAACAAACATATACATTTTAAGAAATAGTACTGTTGTATCTTCCTTGTGTTGCAAGCCCATTGTAAAGAATATGTCCATCTGTCTTTAATGTGCCATGAGTCTTAATAATTGTATGTACAATATATTTTTATTATGAGGCTAATTGCAATATAGATTTTATTAATTAAAATTACATAATAAAATTAGAAAATCTCTTTGTAGATTAAACCTACATCTTGCATTTCTAAAGCTTCTCCCATCTAGGTCATATAGACATAAAATGAGAAAATCATACCAGGTAAAGCAAAAATATAGAAAAAAGAATTGAGTGAAAAATTCCACCAAAATCTTGAATCACAATTTGAGTTCATGGTAGTATTCTTGTAGAGACTGGGTGACTTTTTCAGCAGAGTACAACTTTTCTCCTTAGGTTGTCCAGTATATTCTTTGTAGAAATTAAATGACACTGGCTGGTAAAGATGCCGTAAATATAATTCTATTTTTAACTTCTTATCAGTCTAAAGTGCCACGATGGAAGAAGTTGTAGGAGAATGAAGTTCAGCTGTCTTCAGTGACAGGTGAAAGCACTAAGTGGTGCTGTGGTGTGCTATCTGGGTGTGAATAATTAGTGTTCTGGATCATGAATCCAAAAGAAGCAATGTCACTGTCAAAAGGACCTGTTTAGATAATCTGATCCTGGGCCTTCCTTGAAAACCATGAAATTGTGGGAGTAAGAAGGTTGAAGAAATGTCTCTGTGGAGACTGTGGTGAAACAGGCCTTTATTGCCTTGATCTTCTTCACTCCAGGGAAGTCTCTTGATTTCCAGTATGAGAAATCCCTTCAGCTGGTGATACTTCACAGATTCTGGCCCTTATCAAAAAAAGATGTGTCAATTCTGGTTTGATAGGTCATCTCAGGCAAACATATGGAAATTCTTACAAAAATCTTGTTTCTTCTCCCTGTAGAAAGTTGTCTTTCCTTCATATCTCCTGTGGCACAAGGAATGGTGTTTACTAGTATTGATTTCTGGTTTTTACTCTTCAATTTTCTCAGAAACTGAGTCAGTGCCTCTACATGCAGATGGTATCTGGAAGGTGAAATTTTAATGTAAACCTTTGTAAGACACTCCCTTCTGAATGAGAAAGGAAAGATGCCTTCTTCTAAGGTACGTGTATGCATGGGTTTTGGAAAAATTGACTGTACTTAAAGAAATGTTTCTTTTTCAGAACTTTCAAACCTTCCTTTTCTGGTTCAAATTTGCAGAACTATTTTTTCATATGATTCTCAGTATTACTTCTCTAAAAGTTATTTCACTGGTGAGCTAAAAATAATTTTTTTTCTTTTACCAGTCTCTTATTTTTTTCAATATGACTTGCATAAATCCAAACATAATGTGAAACTACTTAAAAATTTCTAAAAAAAAATTGAATGTGCCTGAGACTAAAGAGGAATGTATATACTTAATTTCTACTGTGAATTTCTTGAGTCATTATTTGTCTGTGAAGTTAGGTGCATGTTTCATGAATTTTTCATCTCAGGGCCTTTTACAATAGTTGGCAGCCTTCCTTTTGCTGCAGCAATTTAATGAATTTCTTCATGTAATGCTGATCCAATTATGATTTTATTTTTATTGATACTCCAGAATTATAATGTTGTTACTCCTATGAAGCTTATTGTAAATATTTCTGGTTTTTTGTGGATTTGGTGATCACCATTAGATCTTTTAGGGGATTATGGCATATGTCCTCATAAAGAAAATCACCATTGTCATGAGTTTTTCTTGACTATTGTAACTGTTCAGAGAAGTGACAAATTTCATAATCTCAGAAATAATTTGTCAAATTTGCACATTAGTTATTGGTATCAAAAATTCTATATTTAACTAACATTTCTTTGACAAATTTACAAAAAGAGGATACTATTAATTTTAATTTCAGGGTCTATTGACTTTCAAGGATGTGGTTATAGAGTTCTCTGAGGAGGAGTGGGAATGTCTGGATTCTGCTCAGAGAGCTTTGTACAGAGATGTCATGTTGGAGAATTACAATAACCTTGTTTCTGTGGGTAAGAATATTTTTACTCCATAATTTCTACTTCATTTAGAGATATCTAAAATTCCTACTACTATTTGAGTTTGGCATCCATTAATTGGCTTTGTCTTCTGTATTATACTCTCTAATTGATAGCTAATATGTTATTTACCTATATCTTGTTTTTACATTTAACATGCTTATCAGTAAATATTATACCCTTTTTTGAAAGGGCAGCCTGTTGCTTTTATAAATGAATGTACTTTCACTCCTACAGTTGGCTTTATTGAAAGGTGTAAATGTACAATGAAATTCAGAATTTAAAAAGGCTTCAGTGTGTAGACGCTAAAATATTTTGAAAAGAAGTGAATATAAAAATTCATTCATTTATCTTTTATTATCTC
The DNA here is from genome assembly GCA_902729485.2 of Mus minutoides. Lineage (NCBI taxonomy): Eukaryota > Metazoa > Chordata > Mammalia > Rodentia > Muridae > Mus > Mus minutoides. The sequence continues at coordinate 1,733,641 of LR749720.1, forward strand.
CATATCACCCACATGTCATAATTCTGTGCTATCACAAAAATATATTCAAATGAACATTTTTGTGCTCATTTGAATGTACAGGTGTTGCTGTTTCAAAGTCAGAGGTAATCTTCTGTCTTTTTTTTTTAATTTTTTCTCTTTATTAGATACTTTCTTCATTTACATTTCAAGTGTTATCCAGAAATTTCCCAATACCCTCCCCCATCCCTGCCCTGCTCCCCTAACCACCCCCTCCCACATAATGGCCCTGGCGTTCCCCTGTACTGGGGCATATAAAGTCTGTATGACCAAGGGGCCTCTCCTCCCAATGATGGCCAACTAGGCCATCTTCTTCCATATATGCAGCTAGAGACATGAGCACAGGGAGAACTAGTTAGTTCATTCACCTATAGGGTTGAAGACCCCTTCAGCTCCTTGGGTACTTTCTCTAGTTCCTTCCTTGGGAGTCCTGTGTTCCAACTAATAGCTGACTGTGAGCATCCACTTTCATGTTTGCCAGGCACTGGTATAGCCTCCCATGAGACAGCTATATCAGGGCCCTTTCAGCATTATCTTGCTGGCATATGCTATAGTGTTTATTTTTGGTGGCTGATTATGGGAAGGATCCTTGGGAGCCGCAGTCACTGGTTGGTCCATCCTTTTGATTCAGCTTCACACATGATCTCTGTCACTCCTTCAATGTGTGCTTTGTTCTTAATTCTAGGAAGGGGCGAAGAGACCACATTTTGAACTTCATTCTTCTTGAGTTTTATTTGTTTAGTAAATTGTATCTTGGGTAGTCTAGGCTTCTGGGCTAGTATCCACATATCAGTGAGTACATGTTATGTGAGTTCTTTTGTGATTGGGTTACCTCACTCAGGATGACACCCTCCAGATTCATCCATTTGCCTAGGAATTTCATATATTCATTGTTTCTTATAGCTGAGTAGTACTCCATTGTGTAAATGTACCAATTTTTTTGTATACATTCCTCTGTTGAGGGACATCTGGGTTCTTTCCAGCTTCTGGCTATTATGAATAAGGCTGCTATGAACATAGTGGAACATGTGTCCTTATAACCAGATGGAAACTCTTCTGGATATATGTCAAGTAGAGGTATTGCTGGATTTTCCGGTAGTACTATGTCCAATTTTCTGAGGAACCGCCAGACTGATTTCCAGAGTGGTTGAACAAGCTAGCAGTCCCACCCACAGTGGAGGAGTGTTCCCCTTTCTCCACATCCACGCCAGCATCTGCTGTCACCTGAATTTTTGATCTTAGCCATTCTTACTGGTGTGAGGTGGAATCTCAGGGTTGTTTTGATTTGCATTTCCCTGATGATTTAGGATGTTGAACATTTCTGTTACATGTAAATGACAAGTAATGATCATTTATATTTGAGTAATTTATTGATATATTCCATTTTAGTAGTTTTATAGAGTATATTTTTCTCATATTTTTTTCTCTTTCAGCTTCTTGCAGACAACCTCCATTCTCTACATGAACTCAATATCATGATTTCTCTGACTTTTCAGCCTTTTTTCTCTTTTACTGCTTCTATCTTTGTCTCTAATTTTCTATCCCTCTCTCTTTCTTTTTCTCTCAGGTTAAAAAAAAAATAAAAACTAGAAACTAAAAATGAATTTAATCACGGAGACTGATTTGTTTTAGCAAATTTTCCTGAATTGGACATGTGTCCATTTATATTATAAAAATGATTTTCCCTCTCTAAGTAATTGTGTACTTTGGATAGGTTTGTGTGTGTGTGTGTGTGTGACACATTCTAACTCTTTCTCCTTCTTAAAGCTGGGGTATTGGCTCCCTTGTACTGTTATTGTGAATGCTGTCATATTCTCATTGAGTTTACATGGACATTGTTCCAGTTGCATCTAAAAACATGCATTATATTTAGCATCATTCACTAAATCTGGCCTTTAAAATCCTTCTGTCTCACCTTTTGCTTAGGTTCCTGATTCTTTTTTTTTTTTTCCTCTTTATTAGATATTTTCATTTACATTTCACATGTTATCCAGAAATTTTCCCTTACCCTCCCGCGTCCCCGCCCTGCTCCCCTACCCACCCCCTCCCACGTAATGGCCCTGGCATTCCCCTGTTCTGGGGCATATAGAGTCTGTATGACCAAGGGGCCTCTCCTCCCAATGATGACCAACTAGGCCATTTTCTTCCATATATGCAGCTAGAGNGATCTTCCTCAATTTCTTTCTTCAGAGACTTGAAGTTCTTGTCATACAAATCTTTCACTTCCTTCGTAAGAGTCACACCAAGATATTTTATACTGTTAGTGACTATTGTGAAGGGTGATGTTTCCCTGATCTCTTTCTCAGCCAGTTCATCCTTTGTATAGAGAAAGGCCATTGATTTGTTTGAGTTGATTGTATATCCCGCTACTTCACTAAAGCTGTTTATCAGGTTTAGGAGTTCTCTGGTGGAGTTTTTGGGTTCCTGATTCTTGATAGGAGGGTAGGATCAAGAAACTTTATATAAGACTAAGTATTCTGAAATGTTTCCATTACTGTACATTGTTGACATACATATTAAGTTTCTCCATTGAAGTCTAAGTGATGTACATATCAAGTGGAAAAGAAATATAACATTAAGAGTCATATTATTTTCAATTTTATTTGTATTACTAAAAGTAGATTTTTGATGAATTTGGGAATTACTCTATCTTTGTGAAGTATTGAGTTGGAAGTTTCATGGGGATAGCATTGAGTTTATAGATTTCTTTTGGTAAGATGGCTATTGTTACTAGGTTAATACTACCAATGGACATGAGAGATCTGTTCATCATCTGAGGTCATCTTAGATTACTTTCTTTAGACACTTCAACTTCTTGTCATACAGATATTTCACTTGCCTGGCTTGGGTCAAATCAATATATTTTATTTTATTTTATTTCTGACTATTTTGAAGAGTGTCATGTCCCTAATTTCTTTCTCAGCACATTTATCCTTTAATCAGAGGAAGACTACTGATTAGTTTGAGTTAATTTTATATCCAGCCACTTTGCTGAAGTTGTTTCTCAGATGTAGGAGTACTATGGTGGAATTTTGGGGTTCAGTTATATATACTAACAAAATACTCAGGATTGCATGATCCATTGTTTTTCTTTTTTAATATTTATCTATTGATTTAATATCTGTGAGAACTATGTTGCTATCTGCAGACACACCAGAAGAGGGCATCCAATACCATTACAGATGGCTGTGAGTCAACATGTGGATGCTGGGAATTGCACTCCGGACATCTAAAGGAGCAGTCAGTGCTTTTAACCATTCAGCCATATCTCCTGCCTCTAAAAAAATCTATTCTTTTTTTTCCTATATAGGACATTTTAATTTTTTTCTTTTTTTCCAACTTTTATTAGATATTTTCTTCATTTACATTTCAAGTGTTATCCAGAAAGTTCCCTATACCCTCCACCCTCCCGGCCCTGCTCCTCTACCCACCCGCTCCCACATCTTGGCCCTGGCGTTCCCCTGTACTGGGGCATATAAAGTCTGCATGACCACGGGGCCTCTCTTCCCAATGATGGCCAACTAGGCCATCCTCTTCTATATATGCAGCTAGAGACATGAGCTCAGGAGGTACTAGTTAGTTCATGTTATTCTTCCACCTAGAGGGTTGAAGACCCCTTCAGCTCCTTGGGTACTTTCTCTCTTAACAATAACTATTTTCTGGGTGAATGACTTTCCCTGACCTCAAGCTGTAGTTCAGAGCAATAGTGATTAGAAACTGCATGGAATTTTTCCCTAGTGCCCATATCTTCGAGACTTTTCCCCACTTTCTCCTCTATAAGTTTCAGTGTCTGGTTTTATGTGGAGGTCCTTCAACCACTTAGACTTGAACTTAGTACAAGGAGATAAGAATGGATCGATTCCTAGTCTTCTACATGATAGCTGCCAGTCGTGCCAGCACCATTTGTTGAAAAGTCTGTCTTTTTTCCACTGGATAGTTTTAGCTCCCTTGTCAAAGATCAAGTGACCATAGGTGTGTGGATTCATTTCTGGGTCTTTGATCCTACTCCATTGATCTGCCTGTCTGTTGCTGTACCAGTACCATGCAGTTTTTATTATAATTTCTCTGTAGTACAGCTTGAGGTCAGGCATGGTGATTCCACCAGAGGTTCTTGTATTGTTGAGAAGACTTTTTGCAAGTCTAGGGATTTTTGTTATTCCAGATGAACTTGCTAAATGTCTTTTCTAGATCCATGAAGAATTGAGTTGGAATTTTGATGGAGATTGCATTGAATCTTTAGATAGCTTTAGGCATGATAGCCATTTTTACTATCTTGATTCTGCCAATCCATGAGCATGGGAGATCCTTCCATCTTCTGAGATCTTCCTCAATTCCTTTCTTCAGAGACTTGAAGTTCTTGTCATACAAATCTTTCACTTCCTTTGTAAGAGTCACACCAAGATATTTTATATTTTTAGTGACTATTGTAAAGGGTGATGTTTCCCTGATCTCTTTCTCAGCCCATTTATCCTTTGTATAGAAAAAGGCCATTGATTTGTTTGAGTTAATTCTATATCCAGCTACTGCACTAAAGCTGTTTATCAGGTTTAGGGTTTCTCTGGTGGAGTTTTTGGGGTTACTTATATAAACTATCATATCATCTGCAAATAGTGATAATTTGACTTCTTCCTTTCCAATTTGTATCCCCTTGATCTCCTTTTGTTGTGGAATTGCTCTGGCTAGGACTTCAAGTATTATATTGAATAGGTAGGGAGAAAGTGGGCAGCCTTTTCTGGTCCCTAATTTTAATGGGATTGCTTCCAGTTTCTCTCCATTTAGTTTGATGTTCGTCACTGGTTTGCTGTAGATTGCTTTTATCATGTTAGGTATGGGCCTTGAATTCCTGATCTTTCTAAGACCTTTATCATGAATGGGTGTTGGATTTTGTCAAATGCTTTCTCAGCATCTAAGGAGATGATCATGTGGTTTTTATCTTTGAGTTTGTTTATATAGTGTATTATGTTGATGGATTTCCATATATTAAACCATCTCTGAATTCCTGGGATGAATCCTAATTGGTCATGATGGATGATCATTTTGATGTGCTCTTGGATTTGGTTAGCAAGAATTTTGTTGAATATTTTTGTGTCAATATTCATAAGGGAAATTGGTCAGATAGGGGGCTGATATCCAATAAATATAAAGAACTCAAGAAGGTGGAAATCAAATATCCCCATTAAAAAGTGGGGCACAGAGTTAAACAAAGAATTCTCAACTGAGGCATCCCGAATGGCTGAAAAGCACATGGAAAAATGTTCAACATCCTTAATCATCAGGGAAATGCAAATCAAAACAACCCTAAGATTCCACCTCACACCAGTAAGAATGGCTAAGATCAAAAATTCAGGTGACAACAGATGCTGGAGTGGATGTGGAGAGAGTGGAATACTCCTCCATTGTTGTTGGGAATGCAAGCTTGTTCAACCACTCTGGAAATCAGTCTGGTGGTTCCTCAGAAAATTGGACATAGTACCACAGGAAGATCCTGCAATACCTCTACTGGGCATATATCCAGAAAATATTTCATCTGGTAATAATGGCACATGTTCCACTATGTTCATAGCAGCCTTTTCATAATAGCCAGAAGCTGGAAAGAACCCAGATGTCCCTCAACAGAGTATTGTATACAAAAAAAATTTAGTATATTTACACAATGCAGTATTACTCAACTATTAGAAACAATAAATATATGAAATTCCTAGGCAAATGGATGTATCTGGAGGCCATCATCCTGAGTGAGGTAACCCAATCACAAAAGAACTCACATAACATCCACTCATTGATATTTGGATATTAGCCCAGAAACCTAGACTACCCAAGATACAATTTACTAAACACATGAAACTCAAGAAGAAGGAAGATCAAAATGTGGACAAGTCACCCATTTCTAGAATTAATAACAAAGTACACATTGAAGGAGTTACAGAGATCATGTGTGAAGCTGAATCCAAAGGATGGATCCAGTGACTGCGGCTGCCAGGGATCCATCCCATAATCAGCCACCAAACATAGACACTATAGCATATGCCAGCAAGATAGTGCTGAAAGGGCCCAGAAATAGCTGTCTCGTGGGAGACTATACCAGTGCCTGGCAAACACAGAACTTGATGCTCACATTCAGCTATTAGATGGAACACAGGACTCCCATGGAAGAAGCTAGAGAAAGTACCCAAGGAGCTGAAGGGTCTTCAACCCTATAGGTGGAAGAATAACATGAACTAACTAGTACCTCCTGAGCTCATGTCTCTAGCTGCATATATAGAAGAAGATGGCCTGGTTGGCCATCATTGGGAAGAGAGGTCCCCTGGTCATGCAGACTTTATATGCCCCAGTACAGGGGAATGTCAGGACCATGATGTGGGAGTGTGTGGGTAGGGGAGCAGGGCCAGGAGGGGGGAGGGTATAGGGGACTTTTTGGATAACACTTGAAATGTAAATGAAGAAAATATCTAGCAAAAATTGGAAAAAAAAAAGAGAAAATTGATGAGATCACTGGTAAGGGAGTATATAATTCAAGCAGCAAGGATTAAAATCCATCCAGTTTATATCTGCCAGCATAGCCATTTGGATTAAACATAAATATCAAGGAAACCAGGTAAACTTCTCATCAGTTTTGACAAATTTTCATGTTTGTGGCTCATGTGTATTTCACCTACAGAAGGGAAAGTTGGGGCTTGCCTCAAGAGATTCTTGTGGAAAAATAGATTTGAAGGCTTCTTATTGCTAAGGCTCTCTTGAAAATGGATGAGTTCTCTCTTGTGTCTGGCACAGGAAAGATACTTGACTAATTGTGTTGTGCTCAGTAAAAAATAAAACCTGGGGGTGAATACAAAAAAAAAAAAAAAAAAAACTGCATGGAGTTGGTATAGGCAGGTAGATCAATGGAATTGAATTGAAGATTCAGAAGTGAACCCACACATCTATGTTAACTTTACTTGAACAGAGAGTTTCCTTATTTTGACAGTGAAGATAAACACATTCAGTGGGAAAAAGACAGCATATTTAGCAAATGGTTTTGTTATCATTTAGTTGACCAGTAGAATACAAATTGAACCATTCTTATCTCTTTGTGGAAAGCTCAAGTCCAAGTGGATCAAGGACCTCAACATAAAATCAGACTGGTTAATTCTAATAGAAGAGTAAATGGGGAAGAACCTTGAACACATTGGCATAGCGGGAAATTTCCTGAACAGAACACCACTGGCTCATGCACTAAAGTCAACATGTGACAGATAGGACTTCATAAAATTGAAAAACTTCTGTAAGGCAAGTGACATTGTAAATAGGATAAAACAGCAACCCACTTACTGAGAAAAGATCTTTACCAACCCTACATCTGATAGAGGGCTAATATCCAAAATTTAAAGATAACTCAAGAAGTTAGACTTTAGAGGACAAAATAACCCTGTTAAAAATGGGGTACAGAACTAAGTAAGAATTGTCAAATGAGTTATCTCAAATGGTTGAAAAGCACTTAAAGAAATGTTAAACTTTCTTAGTTGTCAGGGAAATACAAATCAAAACGACCTCAGATTTCACCTCATACCTATCAGAATTGCTAAAATCCAAAACTTAGGAAGATGATGCTGGCAAGGATGTAGAGAAAGCAGAACAGTTCTCCATTGCTGGTTGGACTGCAACATGTTAAAACTACTTTGGAAATCAATTTGATAGTTCCTCGGAGAACTGGAAATTGTTCTAACTGAGGATCAAGATATACCCCTACTAGGTATATACCCAAAAGTTGTTACAGCATATAAAAAAGACACATGATCCCCTATGCTTACTGCAGCCTAATTTGTAATAATTAGCATATGGAAAAATACTTAGATATCCTTCAACAGAAGAATGAATACAGAAAATTTGATACATTTTACCAATGAAGTACTACTCCCGTAATAAATAAATAAAACGACTTCCTGAAATTTGCCGGCAAATGGATGGAATGAGAAAGTATCATCCTAAGTAATATAACTCAGAAACAAAAGAACACTCATGGTATATACTCAATGATAAGTGGATATTAGTCCATAATTTGCAATACCCACAATACAGCCCACAAACCATTTGGAGCTTTAGAAGAAGTAAAACCAAAGTGAAGATGTTTCAATCCTACATAGAATGTGGGACAAAATTATCACAGGAAGTAGAGGGAAGGAAGAACCTCAAAAAGGAAAACAGGAGCAAATTCAGGTATTGAAAGAAAGAGTAAAGAAATTCAGAGGGCAGGATATTGCATAGAACCATGTTGCAAAGTATAAAAGGAAACTGGTAGTAGCCACTAGAAAGTCCCAGACTCCAGGGAATAGAGAGGTTCCCAGGACACAAAAGAGTGTAGCCAAAATATCCAAGAAAGTAAACATATAACCACCAGAATAGATTGGTACTGCATTGAACTGCGGGATGGGAATTCCAACATATATCAAAATTTTAACTCAGAAATGTTCCTGTCCAAAGAAAAAACAGGCATAAAAATTGGTACAGAGACTGAACTAAAGGTCTTGTAGAGATCAGCCTACATATGGGTCCATTCAGTCTGCATACACCAATCCACCACACTATTGATGATGCCAAGAGGTGCTTGCTGACAGGAGCCCAGTATAGCTGTTCTCTGAGAGGTTCTACCAGCATTTGACCAACAAAGATGCAGATACTCACACACTGGCCTGGGGACCCCAATGGATGAGCTAGGGTAAAGAATAAAGGAGCTGAAAGGGATTGCAACCATATATGAAGAGCAATTTCCCCTAGCTGGATATCCTAGAATTCCTAGGGAAAAATCCACCAACCAAAGAGTATAAATATAGAGAGCCATGGCTCCAGATACATTTGTTGAAGAGGATCATCTTACCAGGCATCAATGGGAGGGAGGCCTGATTGTGGAGGCTTGATGCCCCAACATAGGGGGATGCTTGAATGATGAGGTTAAAGTTGTGAGAGGGTAGAGGAGAACCCTCATAGAGGTAAAGTGTAGGGTGAAGATAGAAGAGGGAATGGGGTGTTTGTGGAAGATTACCTGGGAAGGACGATAGCATTTGGAATGTAAACAAATAAAATGATTAATTAAAAAAAAAAGAAAGAAAAGTATGGCCCAGGTACCTTAGATCTCATGTTCTTGGCATCACAAGCAGTATCCCATATGGGTTTTAACTCACAAAGCCATAATGCTGCCAATTAAAAATTGGTAGGTAACTCCAAGCCATTTGGAACTTTATATACACCAATGAACATATATTCCAGGAAAGTCAACATTGGACATCAAAAATTCTTTAGGTTGGTGAGAGTAATAATTTGTTTCATCCTCCTTTACAGTTTCAGTACCTGACAATACCATGTATGTAATCAGTAGGCATGAACCATAGAGGTGTAGGTTCATTTCTGGGTCTTCAGTTCTACTCCATTGGTCTAAGTACTTGTCGCTGTACTAGTACCATGCAGTTTTTATCACAATTTCTCTGTAGTACAGCTTGAGGTCAGGCATGGTTATTCCACCAGAGGTACTTTTATCATTGAGAATAACTTTTGCTCTCCTAGGTTTTTTGTTATTACAGATGAATTTGCAAATTGCCCTTTCTAACTCTGTGAAGAATTGAGTTGGAATTTTGATGGGGATTGTATTGAACATTTAGATTGCTTTTGACAAGATAGCCATTTTTACTATATTGATCCTGCCAATCCATGAGCATGGGATATCTTTCCATCTTCTGAGATCTTGGATTTCTTTCTTCAGAGAATTGAATTTCTTGTCATACAGATATTTCACTTCTTAGAGTGACACCAAGGTATTTTATAATATTTGTGACTATTGGGAAGGGTGTTTTTTTCCCTAATTTCTTTCTCAGCCTTTTTATCCTTTGTGTAGAGAAATGACACTGATTTGTTTGAGTTCATTTTTTGTATCCCCTTTTTCCTCCGTTTGTTGTTTAATTGCTCTGGCTAGGACTTCAAGTACTATATTGAATAGGTAGGGAGAGAGTGGGAAGTCTTGTCTAGTCCCTGATTTTAGTGAGATTGCCTCAAGTTTCTCGCCATTTAGTTTGATGTTGATTATTTATTTGCTCTATATTGCTTTTATTAACCTTAGGTATGGGCCTTTAGTTCCTTATCTTTCCAAGACATTTATCATAAATGGGTGTTTGATTTTGTCAAATGATTTCTCAACATCTAATGAGATGATCATGGGGTTTTTGTCTTTGAGTTTGTTTATACTGGATTACATTATTTGATTTGCATATATTAAAACATCCCTGCATCCCTAGCATGAAGCCTACTTGATCATGATTGATGATCATTTTGATGTGTTTTGGGATTCGATTTGCAAGGATTTTATTGAGTATTTTTGCATCGATATTAATAAGGCAAATCGGTCTGAAGTTCTCTTTCTTTGTTGGACCTTTGTGTGGTTTAGCTATCAGAGTAATTGAAGCTTCATAGAATAAATTGGGTAGAGAACCTTCTGTTTCTATTTTGTGGAATAGTTTGAGGAGAAGTGGAATTAGGTCTTCTTTGAAGTTCTGATAAAACTCTGTACTAAAATCCAGGCATGGTGGTGCACACCTTTAATCCCAGCACTCAGGAGGCAGAGGCAAGTGGATTTCTGAGTTCGAGGCCAGCCTGGTCTACAAAGTGTGTTCCAGGACAGACAGGACTACACAGTGAAACCCTGTTTGAACTCCCCCCCAACCCCCCCAAAACCAACCAAACAAAAAAAAAAACCAAAAAAACCAAAACTCTGTACTCAACACATTGGGTCCTGGGTTTGTTTGTTTTTTGTTGTTGTTCTTTTTTTTTTTTTTTTGGTTGGTAGACTATGAATACTTCTTCTCTTTCTTTAGTTACTTTGGGGCTTTTTTTTTTTTTTTTTTTTTTTTTTTTTTTTTTTTTTTTTTTTTTTTTTTTTTTTTTTTTTTTTTTTTTTTTTTTTTTTTTTTTTTTTTTTTAGATTGTTAATCTGATATGTATTTAACTTTAGTACCTGGTATTTGTCTAGAAAATTGTCAATTTAACCCAGGTTTTCCAGTTTTGTTGAGTATATCCTTTTGTAGTAGGAACTGATGGTGCTTCTGATTTCCTCAGGTTCTCTTGTTATGTCTCCTTTTTCAATTCTGATTTTATTAATTAGGATACTCTCCCTGTGCCCTCTAGTTATTTTGGCTAAGGGTTTTTCTACCTTGTTGATTTTCTAAAAGAACCTGCTCCTGGTTTGGTTGATTCTTTGTGTAGTTCTTTTTTTTTTTTTTTTTTTTTTTTTTTTTTTTTTTTTTTTTTTTTCCACTTGGTTGATTTCAGCCCTGAGTTTGATTATGTCCTGCTCTCTCCTCCTCTTGGGTGAATTTGATTTCTTTTGTTCTAAAGCTTTTAGATCTGCTGTCAAGTTGCTAGTATGTGCTTTCTCTAGGTTCTTTTTTGAGGCACTCTGAGTTATGAGACTTCCTTTTAGGACTGCTTTCATTGTGTCCCATGTGTTGTGGCTTCATTTTCATTAAACTCTATAAACTCTTTAATTTCTTTATTTCTTCCTTGACCAAGTCATCATTGAGTAGAGAGTGGTTCAACTTCCAGGTCAACATTGGCTTTCTATTATTTATGTTGTTATTGAAGATCAGCCTAGTTCATGGTGATCTGATAGGATGCATGGGATAATATCAGTATTTTTGTATCTGTTGAGGCCTGTTTTGTGACTGATTATATGGTCAATTTTGGAGAAGGTACCAGGAGGTGCTAAGAAGAAGGAATATCCTTTTAAGGTAAAATGTTCTGTAGATATCTGTTAAATCCATTTGTTTCATAGCTTCTATTAGTTTCACTGTGTCTCTGTTTAGTTTCTGTTTCCAGGATCTGTTCATTGATGAGTATTGGATGTTAAAGTCTCCCACTATTACTGTTTTCTGTGCAATGTGTGCTTTAAGCTTTAGTAGAGTTTCTTTAATGAATGTGGATGTCCTTGCATTTGGAGCATAGATATTCAGAATTGAGATTTCATCTTAGAAGATTTTTACTTTTGATGAGTATGAAGTGCTCCTTCTTGTCTTTTTTAAAAACTTTGGGTTGAAAATCGATTTTGTTTCTTCAGACTGTTTGCTTGGAAAAATTGTTTTCCAGCCTTTTACTCTGAGTTAGTGTCCATCTTTTTCCCTGAGGTTGGTTTCCTTTATGCAGCAAAATGTTGGATCCTGTTTATGTAGCCAATCTGTTAGTCTATTTGTTTTTATTGGGAATTAAGATATTGATATTAAGAGATACTAAGGAAAAGTAATTGTTTCTTCCTGTTATTTTTATTTTTTGAGTTGGGATTCTGTCCTTGTGGCTATCTTTTTTTTATATTTGTTGATTAATTTTTAGATTTTTAGTACTTTCTTGCTGTTTTAATTTGCTTTGTTTTTTCGAGATGGGGTTTCTCTGTATGGCCCTGGTTGTTCTGGAACTCACTTTGTAGACCAGGCTGGCTTTGAACTCAGAAATCTGCCTTCCTCTGCCTCCCTAGTGCTAGGATTAAAGGTGTGTGCCACCATGCCTGGCCCTTTCTTCCCTTTTCTAGGGCGTCATTTCCATCCTTGTGTTGGAGTTTTTGCTTTATCATCCTTTGAAGGACTGGATTTCATGGAAAGATATTGTGTGAATTTGGTTTTGTCATGGGATATTTTGGTTTATCCATCTATGGTAAATGAGAGTTCTGCTGAGTATAGTAGCCTGGGCTGGCATTTTTGTTCTCTTAGGGTCTGTATAACATCTCTCCAGGATATTCTGGCTTTCATAGTCTCTAGTGAAAAGTCTTGTGCAATTCTAATTGGCCTGCCTTTATATGTTACTTGACTTTTTCCCCTTACTGATTTTGATATTTTATCCTTATTTAGTGCATTTGTTGTTCTGATTAGTATGTGTCAGGAGGAATTTCTTTTCTAGTCCAGTGTATTTGGAGTTCTGTAGGCTTCTTTTATGTTCATGGGCATCTCTTTCTTTAGGTATGGGAAGTTTTCTTCTATAATTTTGTTGAAGATATTTACTGGCAATTTAAATTGAAAATCTTCATTCTCATCTATACCTATTATCCTTTTGTTTGGTCTTCTCATGGTGTCCTGGATTTCCTGGATATTTTGAGTTAGGATCTTTTTGCACTTTGCAATTTCTTTGATTGTTGTGTCTATGTTCCCTATGGAATATTCTGGACGTGATATTCTCTCTTCATTCTTATGTGTTCTGTTTCAGATGATCAAATCTATGGTTCCTGATTTCTTTCCTAAGATTTCTGTCTCCAGAGTTTTCTCCTTTTTTGATTTCTTTATTTTTTTCTACTTCCATTTTTAGATCCTGGATGGTTCTGTTCAATTCTTCCACCTGTTAGGTAGTGTTTTCCTCTAACTCTTTAATGGGTATTTTTTGTTTTTTCTTTAAGGGCTTCTAGCTATTTACCTGTGTTTTCCTGTATTTCCTTCTTAATGTCCTCCATAATCATCATGAGAAGTGATTTTGGATCCATTTCTTGCTTTTCTGGTTTAATGATGTATCCAGGACTTGCTATGGTGAGGAGTTTGGTTCTGATGATGCCAAGTAACCTTGGTTTCTGTTGTTTCTGTTCTTATGCATGTCTCCTGCCATCAGCATATCTCAAGTGCTTGCTGCCCTCAATATATCTAACTGAAGCCTGTCCTTCCTATAATCCCAGTTGATTCAGGACTTCTCAGAGTTCAGCTTTCTCTGTGATCTTGTAATTCTGGTCTCCTGTGAACCTGAGATTCTGTGTGTGTCAGAATATTTGGCAAGTCAAGCCTCCTCTGAGACCCTGAGATCCTGGTGAGACCAAGCTCCTCTTATCCTAGAATCCCGGAATCATAAGAACCTGGGCTTGTTGCAGTGTCTGGAAGTAGTGTCTCCTCTGAGGACCATGGGTCTGTCTGGTATGTTCGAAACCAAGGTGTACCACTACTGATTAAAAGGAACCTGAGCTGCTAGTCAGGCAAGGCTCCTCTATCCTTACCCTGCTGTCACAGGCCTGTCATGTATGGTTTGGAACAGATGTTGTGTTCCACTCACCAGTGATCCTAAAATCACATGGAGAGTCTTCTGGGGACCATGGGACCTTCCATGAGTTCCAGCCCTAGGTAACCTAGAACTGGTGCTCCCAGGAAAGCTTGTTTTCTAATTTCTTGAGTATTTTTTTTTAATATATTTGTGTATTAGTCACCTATCAGATGTAGGAGTTATATATTTCTTTTCACAGTATATAGTCTGCCATTTCCTCCTATAGATGGTATTGTTTGCCTTGCAGTCAATTTTTAGCTTTAGGAGATCACATTTAGTTAATTTAATTAATTTAATTTATTCAATTTATTTATTTATTTAATTAATTTATTTATTTAATATTATTGATCTTAGAACCTTAGCAATTGCTGTTCTGCTCAATATGTTGTCTTCTGTACCATTGCATTCAAGACTACTTCCCACTTTAATGGATTGTATTTGCTTGGGCTAAGGAGTAGCACTATCAGGAGAGGAGTTTTGGCCTTTTTGGAGTGGATGTGTCACTGTGAGCATCAGCTGTAATACCCTAGTCCTTGCTGCCTGGAAGCCAGTTATCTCCTCTTGGCCTTCAGAAGAAGATAGAGATCTTTCAGCTCTTCCTGTGCATTACATTTTTGGATGCTGCCATACTCTCCCTTTGATGATAAAGTATTGAACCTTTGTACTTGAATTTCTATTCTAGCTTCTAAGCCTGAGATGTTCTCTTCCATCTCATGTTTGTATTGATGATGTTTATATCTAAAACTCCTGATCACTTTTCTAGATTTACTCTTTCTAAGATTGGCTCAGATTCTTCATTGTTCCTATTTTCCTTTTCATATCTTAACATTTTTATTAATTGTATTTATATATTGTAATGTATTGCCCTATACTACTTAGTATTAATTTTGTTTCCTTTTAAGGGCTTCTACTTGTTTAACTATATTTTCTATTTTTTCTTTAAGTGAATCTCTATAAATAAATTTTATTTATTTCTTTTTAAAAGTCCTCAGTCATCTTCATAATTTTAGACTTAAGGCTAGTTTCTTGCACTTTAGGAATTTGAGGAAATACAGTGCTTAGAGTTGTAGGATAGCTATGTTATAGTAGTACCATATTGCCTTCAATTTTGTTGATTATGTTCTTTCCTAGCCCTTAGGCCAACTGGAGGTCTCTGGGGTTTACAATCCTGGTAGTCCCTGTTAGCTATGAGACTGTGCATGTTGAACTGGTACTTCCTGGTAGTCTAAGGCCTCTGGGATTTCAAGGAGACACTGTTTGCTCTAGGTAGCAGCTGCCTTCCAGGTTTGTAGGCAGAGACTGTAGTCACAGCTAGGTTCAGAATTCTGGTTTTTCAAGGTGCTGGCAGGCTTCTAGGAATGCAGTCAGAGCTTGTGTTTCTGATGTCTACAGACATCTGGGATTGGAGGAAGTGATATTGACTGGAAGATGCAGCACAGAGTAGATAGGGCAGATATCACCTGTGTTTTCCAGAGAATTCAGGAGGGAGAAGATTGGTAATCTTACCTGTCTGTATAGGATGGAAACAGCCTCCAGGGATGTAGACAGAGATTTGGCCCAGGGAATGGAGTGCAGATCTGGGATTCTGAAATTATAATTTAAAAACTGTGTAACAGTTTAAATGTCAGGTCAAGAATTTCATATTAATTTAAAATACAGTTTTACATACTAATATGTTTGGAAAATTGATTTTTGGTCCATCAAGCCTTTTATCATACTGACCAACTATCAGTCTTTTTTCAAAATATATGTCTCAGTGAATATTCCTTAACGTATGACAAAATTTTGAAATCCTCTATTCTTATGAGGCTGATATGCTTTTTACCTGGTATACTTAAAATTCTATCATGTATTTTTTCTGGATTTTAAAAAAAAATTTAGATCATATCCTATTTTAATTTAATTTTTTTTCTTCACTTTATATGTGGATCACTGCCTCACTCCTGGTCACCTCTCTGGCAATCCTTTCCCTATCCCCTATCCACTTCTACTTTGAAGAGGTAGGGTTTCCCTGGGTATAACTCTAAGATGGCACTTCTATTTCTTGTCAGACAAAGTGCTTCCTCTCCCACTGAGACCAGGCAAGGTAGCCCAGGTAGCCAAACATATCCCATGTATACATAACAGCTTTTGGGATAGCACATATTTCAGTTGTTCAGACCCACATAAAGGTCAAGAAACCCACCTGCTAAATATATGCCTAGGTCCATTTCATGCATGATATTTGGTTGGTTGTTCAAATTTTTAAAGACACATAGGTCCTAGTTATTTGACTTTGTTGCTCTTACTGTGGAGTTCTAATCCCTTTTGGGACCCCCAATTCTACCTCCTACTCTTTCATAAGAGTCACCAAGAACCATCCATTGTTTGTTGATCGATATCTATAATTGTCTGAGTCAACTGCTGGGTGAAGCCTCTGAGAGGACAACAAACTCCTGTGTGCAAGCATTACAGAGTGCCATTAATAAAGTCATGGACTGGTGCTTGCACATGGGAAGGGTCCAATTTCATCCAATTATTAGTTGGATATTCCCTTAGTTTCTTCTCCATCCCCAATAACTGTGTTTCTGGTAGACAGGATAAATTTCGAATTGAATGGTTTCTAGGTAGGTTGGTCTGCCTGAATCCAGGAGGTAGCCCCTTCAGGTTCCATATCTTGAATATAGCCAGTCACAATTAAGGTCACCCCAATTAATTCTTTGATTTTTCCCTTATCTCTGGCATCCATCTCATCCTGGAGATGTCCCCCACCACTGACTTCCATCAATTGTAGATTTCCATTTATTTACATAAGCATCAATCCTTATGTCATGTTCTTCTTTACACCTGATCCTGAAACCACATTCCCCTCCCTAACCCACAGACTTTCCCAGTTCCCATTCTCCATCTGGCAATTATGCTATTTTATTCTCCATTCTAAGTGAAATTCAGACCTCATGGGTTGAATATTTATCTATTTGATGGATCTTTTGGTCTTAGGATAATAATATGGTATATTTTATTATTTTATTATATATATATATATATATATATATATATATATATATATATATAGCATATTTTGGAGGTGGGCTCAAACAGGATGATATTCTCAAGTTATATCTACTACCTTAGAGTGAAAGGCTGGAAAACAATTTTCCAAGAAAACAGGCCAAAGAAAAAAGCTGGGGTAGCCATTCTAATATCGAATAAAATAGACTTTCAACCCAAAGTTATCAAAAATACAAAGAGGGCCACTTCATACTCATCAAAGGCAAAATCTTCCAAGAGGAACTCTCAATTCTGAATATCTATGCTCCAAATGCAAGGGCAGCCACTTTCATTAACAAAACCTTAGTAAAGCTCAAAACACACATTGCATCTCACACAATAATAGTGGGAGACTTCAACACCCCACTCTCATCAATGGACAGATCCTGGAAACAGAAATTAAACAGAGACTCAGTCAAACTAACAGAGGCAATGAAACAAATGGACTTAACAGATATCTACAGAATATTTCATCCTAAAACAAAAGGATATACCCTTTCCTCAGCACCTCATGGCACCTTCTCCAAAAGTGACCACATAATTGGCCACAAAACAGGTCTCAAAAGATTCATAAATATTGAAATTATCCCATGCATCCTTTCAGATCACCATGGTCTAAGGCTGTTCTTCAATAACAACATAAGTAGCAGAACACCATCATTCACATGGAAAATGAACAACATTCTACTTAATGATACTTTGGTCAAGGAAGAAATAAAGAAGAAATATAAGACTTTCTAGAGTTTAATGAAAATGAAGCCACAACATACCCAAACTTATGGGACAAAATGAAAGCATTCATGAGAGGTAAACTTATAGCTCTGAGTTCCTACAAAAATAAAATGGAGAGAGCATACACTAGAAGCTTGGCATCACATCTGCAAGCTCTAGAACAAATGGAAGCAAATTCACCTAAGAGGAGTAGGTGGCAGGAAATAATCAAACTCAGGGAGAAATCAACCATGTGGAAACAAAAAGAACAATTCAAAGAATCAATCAAACCAGGAGCTGGTTCTTTGTAAAAGTCAACAAGATAGATAAACCCCTGGCCAGACCTACTAGAAGGCACAGAGATAACATCCAAATTAACAAAATAAAAAATGAGTAGGGAGACATAACAATGGATCCTGAGGAATTTCAAAACACCTTTAGATCCTTCTAAAAAAGGTTATATTCAAAAATATTGGAAAAATCTAGATAAAATGGATAATTTTCTAGACAAATACCAAGTTCCAAAGTTAAACCAGAATCAGATTAATGACCTAAACAGTCCTATATCTCCTAAAGAAATAAAGCAGTCATAATAGTCTCCCAACCAAAAAAAAAAAGCACAGGACCAGATGGGTTTAGTGCAGAGTTCTATCAGACCTTCAAAGAAGACATAGTTCCAGTTCTTCTCAAACTATTCAACAAAATAGTATCTGAAGGTACACTAACCAATTCATTCTATGAAGCCACAATTACTCTGATACCTAAACCACATAAAGACGCAACAAAGATAGAGAACTTCAGACCAATTTCCCTTATGAACATCGACACTAAAATACTCAACAAAATTCTAGCCAACAGAATCCAAGAACACATCAAAATGATCATCCATCATGACCAAGTAGGCTTCATCCCAGAAATGCAGGGATGGTTTAATATACGGAAATCCATCAACGTAATACACTATATAAACAAACTCAAAGATAAAAACCACATGATCATCTCCTTAGATGCTGAGAAAGCATTTGACAAAATCCAATACCCATTCATTATATAAGACTTGGAAAGATCAGGAATTCAAGGCCCATACCTAAACATGATAAAAGCAATCTACAGCAAACCAGTGGCCAACATCAAACTAAATGGAGAGAAACTGGAAGCAATCCCACTAAAATCAGGGACTAGACAAGGCTGCCCACTTTCTCCCTACCTATTCAATATAGTACTTGAAGTCCTAGCCAGAGCAATTCCACAACAAAAAGAGGTCAAGGGGATACAAATTGGAAAGGAAGAAGTCAAATTATTACTATTTTTAGATGGTATGATAGTATATATAAGTGACCCCCAAAACTCCACCAGAAACTCCTAAACCTGATAAACAGCTTCAGTGCAGTAGCTGGATATAGAATTAATTCAAACAAATCGATAGCCTTTCTCTATACAAAAGATAAATGGGCTGAGAAAGAGATCAGCTTCAGGGCAGTAGCTGGATATAGAATTAATTCAAACAAATCGACAGCCTTTCTCTATACAAAAGATAAATGGGCTGAGAAAGAGATCAGGGAAGCAACACCCTTCACAATAGTCACTAACAATATAAAATATCTTGGTGTGACTCTTACGAAGGAAGTGAAAGATTTGTATGACAAGAACTTCAAGTCTCTGAAGAAAGAAATTGAGGAAGATCTCAGAAGATGGAAGGATCTCCCATGCTCATGGATTGGCAGAATCCAAAGGATGGTCCCAACGACTGCGGCTGCCAGGGATCCATCCCACAATCAGTCACCAAACATAGACACTATATCATATGCCAGCAAGATGGTGCTGAAAGGGCCCGGATATAGCGGTCTCGGGGGAAAACATACCAATCCCTGGCAAACATGGAGGCGGAAGCTCACGGTCAGCTTTTAGATGGAACACAGGGTTNAAAAAAAAAAAAACAAAACAAAAAAAAAAAACTTCATGGTACTGGTACAGCAACAGACAGGTAGATCAATGGAATAGGATCAAAGACCCAGAAATGTATCCACACACCTATGGTCACCTGATCTTTGACAAGGGAGCTAAAACTATCCAGTGGAAAACAGACAGCATTTTCAACAAATGGTGCTGGCACAACATGTGGCTATCATGTAGAAGACTGGGCATTGATCCATTCTTATCTCCTTGTACTAAGGTCAAGTCTAAGTGGTTGAAGAAACTCCACCTAAACCAGAGACACTGAAACTTATAGAGGAGAAAGTTGTAAAAAGCGTGGAAGATATGGGCACTGGGGAAAAATTTCTGAATAGAATAACAATGGCTTGTGCTGTAAGATCAAGAATTGACAAATGGGACCTCATAAAGTTGCAAAGCTTTTGTAAGGCAAAAGATACTGTCAACAAGACAAAAGGGCCACCAACTGATTGGGAAAGATTCTTAACCAATCCTAAATCAGATAGGGGACTGATATCCAATATATATAAATAAATCAATAAGGTGGACACTAGAAAATCAAATATACCCATTAAAAAGTTGGGCACAGAGTTAAATAAAGAATTCTCAACTGAGCAATACCGAATGGCTGAGAAGCACATGAAAAAATGTTCAACATCCTTAATCATCAGGGAAATGCAAATCAAAACAACCCTGAGATTCCACCTCACACCAGTAAGAATGGCTAAGATAAAAATTCAGGTGACAGCAGATGCTGGCGTGGATGTGGAGAAAGGGGAATGCTCCTCCATTGTTGTTGGGACTGCTAGCTTGTTCAACCACTCTGGAAATCAGTCTGGCAGTTTCTCAGAAAATTGGACATAGTACTACCGGAAGATCCAGCAATACCTTCCTGGGTATATATCCAGATGATGTACCATCAGGTTAAGAAGGACACATGTTCCACTATGTTCATAACAGCCTTATTCCTAATAGCCAAAAGCTGGAAAGAACGCAGATGTCCCTCAACAGAAATGGATACCAAAAATTTTGTACATTTACACAATGGAGTACTACTCAGCTATTAAAAACAATGAATATATGAAATTCCTAGGCAAATGGATGGATCTGGAGGGTATCATCCTGAGTGAGGTAACCCAATCACAAAAGAACTCACATAACATGTACTCACTGAGAAGTGGATATTAGCCCAGGAACCTAGAATACCCAAGATACAATTTAGTAAACACAGGAAACTCAAGAAGAATGAAGATCAAAATGTGGTCACTTTGCTCCTTCCTAGAATTAAGAAAAAGCACACATTGAAGGAGTTACAGAGATCATATGTGGAGCTGAATCAAAGGATGGACCAACCAGTGACTGCAGTAGTCGGGGATCCATCCCATAATCAGCCACCAAACATAAACACGATTGCATATGCCTGCAAGATAGTGCTGAAATGCCTTTATATAGATGTGGGAGGCTGTACCAATGCCTGGCAAACATGGAAGTGGACGCTCACAATCAGCTATAGATAGAACTCAGGACTTACAAGGAAGGAGCTAGAGAAAGTACCCAAGTAGCTGAAGGGGTCTTCAATCCTATATGTGGAAGAATAACAGGAACTAACTAGTACTCCCAGAGCTCATGTCTCTAGCTACATATATAGAAGAAGACGGCCTAGTTGGCCATAATTGAGAAGAGAGGCTCCTTGGTCATGCAGACTTTATATGCCCCAGTACAGGGGAATGCCAGGGCCAAGATGTAGGAGTGGGTGGGTAGGGGAGCAGGGCGGGGGATGGGGGAGGGTATAGGGGACTTTTGAGATAACATTTGAAATGTAAATGAAGAAAAGATCTAATAAAAATGGGAAAAAGATTTTATCATATATCTTTTCTTCTTTTCTTATAAATATTCTCTCAGATTTTAAATCCATTATTTAATGTAGCATTAGAATTCAGCCCTAAAAGAATTATTATAAGTCCTTTTTTCATTTTATCATTTGAAAGATGATTTGTTTCCATATTGAAGATTCAGTTGTACAGAGGGAAGAAGTTTTATTAATTAATGGTTGGTGGTTACACCAATTTTGTTTCAATATATAATGTTATAATGAATATTAATTATGTCATCCATAATATTATAAAATATTTTCATATCTCATGAAATGTCATCTGATATCCCTTATTGTTTTGAAATATTTCATTTGTAAGAAAATTCCTGCAGTTCTATAATGAATTTGTATGATGTTCAATTGGTGCTGCTTCATGAATTAGGTACGTATATTATTTTCACATAACTCTAATATGTTATATAATGATTTGGTTTTAACATTTTTCAGCTTTGTCATGTGATTATACCAAGAAGTTATTCCCCAAAGGACGTACACAGGATTACTTCAAGAATAAAATAACACGAAGATTTGGATGTAGTAGCCTTTCAGATCTATATAAAAACAAGTTCTGTGACTATAGACATGATATTGCAAAGTATGAAATATATGATTATGTAAATGATCAATTTGAAAAGCACATCTTTTTCATTTCTGAAAATTATCAAGAAGCCCTAACTTCCCATGAAAAAAGTCAGTCTGGGTCACGGTCACCTTCACAGCTGGAGGATTCTATAGGAAAAAATTCACAAGATTTGAAGCACCACTCTATTTTACAGAGAAATGTACAAGCATTACAAAATGACATTTGGGTGAATAACTATTTCCTGATGTATATATTACAGAATACGAGATCAAACACTGCTTCAGTGCTTCATGAACAAATGAGATTGTGGAGCAGGGAAAAAGGTACTGAATGTCTTCAAGGTGAAGGATACTTCTCTCAAAATTTATGGCAGTTCACGCAACGAAACTTACTCAGTGACAAGTTCTATGATGTAGATCAACATAAGAACAGATCTATGAATGCAATTAATCATGGAAGACATAATGTGGGAGGGAATTTTAAAAACTCTAACACTACAATTGATATTAACATAGGCTATGTTACGAATCCTTTACTAATGGATTACCAAAGCAATCAATATAGAGATCTATTATATCAAGGTAATGCCCTATTACAAGATTCTATGTGTAAAAAAAATCCAAGGGAAAGACAGATAAGCAGCATTATTCCAGATTATCATTATAGCAAGCATAGAAAAATGGCTACTTCTAATCACTGCTTCCAGTCTTCTTCACAACAGCATACCACAGAGAAAATTTGTATGTATGAAAATAAGAATGCCACTTTAAGTGAATCTTCAATTCATATCTGGAATATTGGACCATGGATTAATGGGGAGTCCAAGAGATGCCTTTGTGATACATACAATTATGCCTCAAATGAATCATTAAACTTTGAGAGAGCACAGAAAGTAAATAAATGTAATAACTATGGGAAATCATTTACCCAGTCCCCAAATCTTCAAGCTTATTTTAGAACGACTCAAGAGACACCTGACAATTGTAACAAATGTGGAAAATTCTTTTCCTGTTCCTCAAGTCTTAAAGTTTGCCATGAAAACTGTAAAGGAGGAAGACTTCATAAAATTAATAACTTTGGAAAATCATTTAAACAGTTCTCAAAACTTCAAGTTCAATACACAATCCACACAGGGGAGAAACCTTACAAATGTAACAAATGTGGGAAATTTTTTAAACAATCCTCAAAACTTCAAGTTCACTACAGAATCCATACAGAAGAGAAACCTTACAAATGTATAGAATGTGGCAAATCTTTTACACAAAACTCAAAATTTCAAGTTCACTACAGAATCCACACAGGTGAGAAACCTTACAAATGTAATGAATGTGGGAAATGTTTTACAGAGAACTCAAAACTTAAAGTTCACTACAAAATCCACACAGGTGAGAACCTTTACATATGTAATGAATGTGGGAAATCTTTTACACAGAGCTCAGAGCTTAAAGTTCACTACAGAATCCATACAGGAGAAAAGCCTTACAAATGTAATGAATGTGGGAAATCTTTTACACAATCCTCAAAACTTAAAGTTCACTACAGAACCCACACAGGAGAGAAACCTTACAAATGTAATGAATGTGGGAAACCTTTTTCACAGAACTCAGATCTTAAAGTTCACTACAGAATCCATACAGGAGAAAAGCCTTACAAATGTAATGAATGTGGGAAATCTTTTACACAATCCTCAAAACTTAAAGTTCACTACAGAATCCATACAGGAGAGAAACCGTACAAATGTATTGAATGTGGCAAATCTTTTAGACAATCCTCAAAACTTCAAGTTCACTACAGAATCCACACAGGTGAGAAACCTTACAAATGTAATGAATGTGGGAAATGTTTTATAGAGAACTCAAAACTTCAAGTTCACTACAAAATCCACACAGGTGAAAAACTTTACAAATGTAATGAATGTGGAAAATCTTTTACACAGAACTCAGAGCTTAAAGTTCACTATAGAATCCATACAGGAGAGAAGCCTTACAAATGTAATGAATGTGGAAAATCTTTTACACACTTCTCAAAACTTAAAGTTCACTACAGAATCCACACAGGTGAGAAACCTTACAAATGTAATGAATGTGGGAAATGTTTTATAGAGAACTCAAAACTTCAAGTTCACTACAAAATCCACACAGGTGAAAAACTTTACAAATGTAATGAATGTGGAAAATCTTTTACACAGAACTCAGAGCTTAAAGTTCACTACAGAATCCATACAGGAGAGAAGCCTTACAAATGTAATGAATGTGGGAAATCTTTTACACACTTCTCAAAACTTAAAGTTCACTACAGAATCCACACAGGAGAGAAACCTTATACTTGTAATGAATGTGGGAAACCTTTTTCACAGAACTCATATCTTAAAGTTCACTACAGAATCCATACAGGAGAGAAACCTTACAAATGTAATGAATGTGGGAAATCTTTTACACAGAACTCAAAACTTCAAGTTCACTACAGAATTCATACAGAAGAGAAACCTTACACATGTAATGAATGTGGGAAATCTTTTACACAGAACTCAGAGCTTAAAGTTCACTACAGTATCCATATAGGAGAGAAGCCTTACAAATGTAATAAGGGTGATAAATCTTTTACATAATCCTCCAAACTTCAAATTCACTACAGAATCCATATAGGAGAGAAGCCTTAGAAGTGTGATCACTGTAGCAAATCTTTTATACTTAACGCACAGCTTAAAGTTCACTGCAGAATTCATATAGGAGAGAAACTTTACAATTTTTTTTTTTTGATTTTGGCAAATCTTTTACAAAGAATTCAGAGCTTAAAGTTCACTAAAGAATCTGTATAGGGGACAAAGCTTATAAATATAATGAATTCTGCAAATCCTTTAAACAGCACTCAGATCATCAAGCTCACCAGATAATCCATACTGGAAAGAAACCTTACAAATGACATGAAGGTGGCATATCATTCAGTAACTCTCCAAGTCTTTATGTTCACTACAGAATCCACACAAGAGATAAACCTTACAAATGTGGAATGTGTGGCAAATCTTTTTCCTGGTCCTCCACTTTCCAAGTTCATCAAAGAACCCATACTGGAAAACAACCTTGTAAGTGTAGTGAGTTTGGGAAATTCTTTTCCCTGTCCTCAAATCTTCAGTATCACATCAGAATACTAAGTATAGACAACCTTACTAATGTAAAGAATGTGGAAAATCCTTGACATGGAAATAATGCCTTCAAACACAACCCAGCATGTATACAGGAGAGAAACATTACAAATATGAAAGACATTGCAAATATTTTAGCACAACTTCAAAGCTTAGAGCACATAGTTCCATGCATGAAGCTAACTTAATAGGAAATTATTTTCCCAGCATTCATAAGGAAACATTATTTAAAATGAGAACATTATTGTCAGAATTTAAATAATGGTGAAAAACCCTATTATCAGAGAATTCTCAAAAAGAAACTTTATATTGATAGTATTTGGAAATATTTTACCCATAAATTCAACTTATTCACATTAAGTACTTATTTCAAAAATAAAATATGAAAAACTCTTTAAAACAACCTGACATTATTGATTAATAATTGTATAGAATTCATTTTTAAATCATTAAAGAAACAGTATTCTAAAATGTAAGGATTTTAACCAGAATAATAGTAATAGCTATACTAAAACAATCATATTGCATAAGGTTTATAGTTTAGTATGGGAGAGTATTAGTATTTGTGAGATATATTCTCTTTGAAGATTATTGTGTCCTTAGTCTTTGAACTTTTTAAAGAGTAATTTTTAACCTCTAATCCCTCCTTGTCACAATTATCAATAAATACATTAAAACTGTCTATTACTATTGCCTTGGTGTATTTAGTGTTCATTTTATTCTGGGTGATTTCATTCATATCATCCAGTTCCTGATTGATAATACCAACAAAAATATGTTACACAAAAATAAATTGGATTGTTTTTGACGAATTCTAAGACAACAGTTTTGAAGAGTGTATGTGTTGAGCAGAGAAAACCATGAGGTTTCCTGAGTACTTATGCATATGTGTGTTTTAAGCATAAAACCACTTGTATTACAAGGAACATAGCTTCTGTTCCAGGCCAAAATTGTAAGTGGACCCAATGGGTGGGGAACAGGTTGAAGCTTTAAGATTACAAATCCTCCTCTGGTAAAAATGTTGATGTTCATAGTATATTCTTCACATTGTCCACAATAGAATTCTCACTCTTTTCATTTATTTATTTATTTATTTATTCATTTATTTCATATTACAGGAGGTCGCAAATGTATGATGAACAAGGAAAGGCCCACTTTTACTTATTGCAAATGACAATATATTTAGTACTTGAGTCTGTTTGCCACTTTAGATTTCAAGCAAACAGTACAAGGATATTTAGGGCATTAGGTGTGTATGTGTGTGTGTGTATGTGTGTGTGTGTTTGTGTGTGTGTGGGAATAGAGCAGTAATTAGCAGGGCAGAGCAAGTACCTAGGGAGTACAGAAGTGAGTCCTTGGTACATATACCAATGAGAGATACACATCTATGCTATGTGTTACTTTCTGAGAATTCTGCACATAGATTTCCATTGTTGATTTGCTAGTTTTCAATCTGGCAAACTTGAAAGTATTTTCCCATTTCCCTGCAGCATTTTCAATTAATTGCTTTGGTTATGTTTGATTTTTTTTTTAATGAAGCAGTATGACTCCTTAAATCATTGGAGATTCTAGGGCTATTTTTGAATGGGTCATTTTTTTCATTTCATTTATGATTTTTTAAATATATTCCAGACCTTTATTCTTCTATCAAACACAGAGCTGACAAAGATCCTCTCTTATTCTATAGAACTTTCTCTATACTTGGTTTTTGTTTATCTATGCTGAAGCCATTTAGTATTACAAATTTCAACTTGTCAATTGTTGGCTTTAATTAATGTAAAAATTTTAT
>LR749720.1:1763237-1781686 GCA_902729485.2 Mus minutoides
TCCACCAGAGAACTCCTAAACCTGATAAACAGCTTCAGCGCAGTAGCTGGATATAAAATTAACTCAAACAAATCAATGGCCTTTCTCTACAGAAAGGATAAACAGGATGAGAAAGAAATTAGGGAAACAACACCCATCACAATAGCTACAAATAACATTAAATACCTTGGTGTGACTCTAACTGAGGAAGTGAAAGATCTGTATAATAACTTCAATTCTCTGGAGAAAGAAATTGAAGAAGATCTCAGAAGATGGAACTATCTCCCATGCTCATGGAATGGGAGGATTATTATAGTCAAAATGGCGATACTGTTGAAAACAATCTACAGATTCAATGCAATTCCCATCAAAATTCCAACTCAATTCTTCACTGACTTAGAAAAGGCAATTTGCAAATTCATCTGGAATAACGAAAAAAACTAGGAGACCAAAATCTATTCTAAACAATGAAAAAAAACTCTGGGGTAATCACCATACCTGTCCTCAAGCTCATCTACAGAGCAATTGAGATAAAAACTGCATGGAACAGGAACAGCGACAGAGAGGTAGATCAATGTAATAGAATTGAATACCCAGAAATGAACCCACACATCTATGGTAACTTAATTTTTGACAAGGGTGCTAAAACCATCAAGTGGAAAAAAGACAACATTTTCAACAAATGGTGCTGGCACAACTGGCAGTTATCATGTAGAAGAATGGCAATTGTTGCATTCTTATTTCCTCGTATAAACCTCAAGTCCAAGTGGATCAACGACCTCCACATAAAACCAGAGACAGTGAAATTTATAGAGGAGAAAATGGGGAAAAGCCTCAAAGATATGAGAACAGGGAAAAAATTTCTGAACAGAACAGCAATGCATTTTGATGTAAGATCAAGAATCTACAAATGTGACCTCATAAAATTGCAAAGCTTCTGTAAGGCAAAAGACACTGTCAATAAGACAAAAGTACACCAACAGATTAGAAAAGGATTTTTTTACCAATCCTAAATCTGATAGGGGACTAATATCCAATATATACAAATAAATCAAGAAGCTGGACTCCAGAAATTCAAATAAACCTATTAAAATGGAGTATAGAGCTAAACAAATAATTCTCAACTGAGGAATACCGAACTGCTGAGAAGTACTTGAAAAAAATGTCCAACATCATTAATCATCAGAGAAATGCAAATCAAAACATCCCTGAGTCCACCTCATACCAGTCAGAATGACCAAAATCAAAATTCAGGTAACAGCAGATGCTGGCAAGGATGTGCAGAAAGAGGAACACTCCTCCATTGCTGGTAGGATTGCAAGCTTGTACAATCACTCTGGAAATCAATCTGGTGGTTCTTCAGAAAACTGGACATAGTACTTCTGTAAGATCCAGCAATACCTCTCTTGGGCGTATACCCAGAAGATGTTCCAACTGGTAATAAGAACACATGGTCCACTATGTTCACAGCAGCCTTCTTTATAATAGCCAGAAGCTGGAAAGAACCCAGATGTCCCTCGGCAGAGGAATGGATACAGAAAATGTGGTACATTTACACAATGGAGTACTACTCAGCTATTAAAAACAATGAATTTTGAAATTCTTAGGCAAATGGATGTATCTGGAGGATATCATCCTGTGTGAGGTAATCTAGTCATAAAAGAAGTCACTTGCTATGCACTCACTGATAAGTGGATATTAGACCAGAAACTTAGAATACCCAAGATACAATTTGCAAAACACAAGAAATTAGAAAGAAAGAAGACAAACAAGTGGATCCTTCAGTCCTCCTTAGCATAGGGAACAAAATACCCTTGGAAGGAGTTTCAGAGACAAAATTTGAAGCTAAGAGGAAAGGATGGACCATCCGGAGACTACCCTACCTGGTGATCCACTCATAATGAGCCACCTAATGCAGACACTATTGCATATGCCAAGCAAGATTTTGCTGAGAGAACCCTGATATAGCTGTCTCTTGTGAGGCTATGCCAGTTCCTGGCAAATACAGAATTGGATGCTCACAGTCATCTATTGGAAGGAACACATGTCCCCCAATGGAAGTGCTAGAGAAAGTACCCAAGGAGCTGAAGGGGTCTGCATCCCTATAGGTGGAATAACAATATGAACTAATCAGTACCCCGCCAGAGGTCGTGTCTCTAGCTGCATGTGTAGCAGAAGATGGCCTAGTGCGCCTTCATTGAGAAGAGAGGCCTCTTGGTCTTGCAAACTTTATATGCCCCAGTACAGGAGAATGCCAGGGTCATGAATTGGGAGTGGGTGGGTGAGGAGCAGGGCGAGGGGAGAGTACAGGGTATATTTGGGATAGCATTTGAAATGTCAATGAAGAAAATATCTAATATAAAAATTGAAAATTAAATAAATAAATATATCTACCCCCAAACAAAACAAAACAAACCAAAACAAAATGCCTTGAATATATGGACATGGGAAAAATTCCTAATCAGAACAGCAATGGCTTGTTCTGTAAGATATAGAATCAACAAATGGGACCTCAGAAAATTGCAAAGCTTCTGTAAGGCAAAATACACTGTCAATAAGACAAAAGGACACCAACAGATTGGGAAAGGATTTTTACGAAACCTAAATCTGATAGGGGACTAATATCCAATTGTGATGGTGTCTATATTCTTGGACCAGGGAGTGGTACTATTTGGAGTTGTGGCCTTATTGGAATAGGTGTGACCTAGCTGGAGTAGGTGTGTCACTGTGTTTGTGGGCTTAAGATTCTCACCCTAGTTGCCTGACGGTCAGTCTTACACCAACAGCCTTTGGATGAAGATGTAGAACTCTCAGCTCTGCCTGCACCATGCCTGCCTGCATACTGCCATGCTCCCACCTTAATGATAATGGACTGAAACTCTGAACCTGTAAGCCAGCCCCAATTAAATGTTGTTTTTATAAGACTTGCTTTGGTCATGGTGTCGGTCACAGCAGTAAAACCCTAACTAAGACACCAATATATACAAAGAACTCAAGAAGTTGGACTCCAGAAATTCAAATAACCCCATTAAAATGGGGTATAGAGCTAAACAAAGAATTCTCAACCAAGGAATACTGAAAGGCTGAGAAGTATCTGAAAAAAATGTTCAACATCCTTAATCATCAGGGAAATACTGATCAAAACCTCCCTGAGATTCCACTCACACCAGTCAGAATGGCCAAGATCAAAAATTCAGGTGACAGCAGATGCTGGCGAGGATGTGCAGAAAGAGGAACACTCTTCCATTGCTGGTGGGATTGCAAGCTTGTACAACCACTCTGGAAATCAGTCTGGTGGTTCCTCAGAAAATTGGGCATAGTACTACTGGAAGATCTAGCAATACCTGGCATATACCCAGAAGATGTTCCAACTGGCAATAAGGACACATGCTCAACTATGTTCATAGCAGCCTTATTTATAATAGCCAGAAGCTGAAAAGAACCCAGATGTCCCTCAACAGAGGAATGGATACAGAAAATGTGGTACATTTACACAATGGAGTACTATTCAGATATTAAAACAATGAATTTTGAAATTCTTAGGCAAATGGATGTATCTGGAGGATATCATCCTGAGTGAGGTAACCCAATCACAAAAGAAGTCACTTGCTATGCACTCACTGATAAGTGGATATTAGACCAAAAAATTAGCATACCCAAGATACAATTTGCAAAACACAAGAAAATTAAGAAGAAAGAAGACAAACTTGTGGATACTTCATTCCTCCTTAGCATAGAGAAAAAAAATACATGGAAGGAGTTACAGAGACAAAGTTTGAAGCTACGATGAAAGGATGGACCATGCAGAGACTGCCCTACCTTGGGATCCATTCCATAATCAACCACCAAACTGCAGACACTATTGCATATGCCAGCAAGTTTTTTGCTGAAAGGACCCTAATACAGCTAGCTTGAGTGAGTCTAGGCCAGTGCCTGCCAGATACAGATGTGGTTGTTCATTGTCATCTATTGGATGTAACACATGGGCCCCAATGTAGGAGCTTTGAGAAAGTACCTAAAAAGCTGAAGGAGTCTGCAACTCTATAGTTTGAATGACAATATGATCTAATCAGTACTCCCAGACCTCATGTCTCTAGCTGCATATGTAGCAAAAGATGGCCTAGGTAGCCATCACTGGGAAGAGAGGTTCCTTGGTCTTGTAAACTTTATATGCCCCAGTATAGGGGAATGCCAGGGCCAAGAATTAGCAGTGTGTGGATAGGGGAGCAGGGCATGGGGAGGGTATATGGGAATTTTAGGATAGCATTTGAAATGTAAATGAAGATAATATCTAATAAAATTTTGAAAAAAAATAGAATTGGTGTGTGACAAATTACTGTTCAAGCTCTTGCATCTCTGTAAATTCTCCTGGTTTTCCCGAAAAGAGATAAATAAAAAAATAAATAAAACATCCAAAATATTACTCATAAGCTGTCTTTTTAAGTATCCTAAATACACCATTTTTCTCTTTAAAAATCTTACATCTGAGACCTCCTACTCGGGTGCCAAATACATTTATTTCTTCTTTCTACTCTGTCATCATTTCACAAAGTGTCTCAGAAAAATAGCTTCAATATACAATTATCACTTATTATTTCAGTAATGCTGAAAAATAATTTTGCTTTCTGGACAAAATTAGTATTATCAAAAAGAATTTCTATCTTTTTAAATTATTTTTTATTTTTTCATTTTGTTTTTAATGTTTATTATTTTTGAGTGGATGTATGTACATGCGTGTAAATAGATATACATATAAGTAATTCTATATTCTGTGCATTTTATCAATACAATGTTTCATTAACTCATGACCTTCAACAATATAAGCTTCAAATTTTAATAACTGTCTATTTGATTGTTAGTTTTATTGTGATTTGGTGGTAGTGAAATAACTACAGACAAGGGAGAGTATACATATTTCAGTATGGAAAGTCCTCATGATGGAGACTGTGGTAAAAGACAGCCCTGTGAAAAGAGAATGGACTAGGTCCCTGCATCAGTGAGCAGTGCAAAGGAAAGTTAAAAATGAAATGTTATCTTCTTTGTGTGTTTCCTGTGATGATATGTGACTAGATATCAGCTAAAATTTTTAATCATAGGTCTCATTCTGCTGTGTGAACAGAGAGATGAGCTGTTAAGGGAAGAAATGTTGTTCTGAAATCTGGTTTAACACAGCAGAAGCCATCTTCCTTCCTGGGACACAGAGCAGCTGTGTCAGGACAATGGATACTCTTTGATCCAACACCCTGGGGAGTCATGTTTTTCCTGAATGACATACAGAACCATATATAGAACCCTATAAATAGAGAAGATACCACATTGTCACTAGGATATTTATATATCCCAGTACTTGACTGTGCAAATAACTAGTTTGTAGTTGTGAGTGTCTGATTATTGGTTAGTTACTATTTGTTGTTCTTTGCTTATAGATGATCCTTTTAAAAATGTTTTTGTTTAGCCAGTCAGTGGTGGTGCATGACTTTAATCTCAGCACTTGGGAGGCAGAGGCAGGCAGATTTCTGAGTTCAAGGCCAGCCTGTTCTACAGAGTGAGTCCCAGAACAGCCAGGGATACACAAAGAAACCCTGTCTCAAAAAACCAAAGAAAAAGTGTTTATTTACTGCTAAATATAATTTCAGACTTCATGAGTAGTTACCAAACTAGTTGAAAAAATTCATAGAACCTTCCATAGTCCATATATTGTTCTCACTTTCTATGTTTCTCAGTAATCCATTTGATGGTAACTTGAAACTATATAGATATAGTAAAAAAAATGTATTGAGGCAAGCTGGATATGATGGCTCAGTCTTATAAACCTTCTACATACATGAATTTGAGAGCAGCCTAAGCTACATAGTATATATGAACATAGTTGGTTATGGAGTAAGACTTTGTATCATGAAACATGATAATATTAGTATTGTTTATATACATTTTTGTTGGGAGAAGCAATTTCTTTCATAGAATAATACTAACATTATTAAACTCAAGAAATTTATTATTGATCTAGTGATATGTTCCATTTCATGATCCACATTCATATTTGTCAGTTTTCTGGATGATTTCACTCCATCCTTATGGTCAATATCATGCTATATAATCACTTTTAGTGTCCTGAGACATTCAGTTTTGAAATGGTTATTGACGTGGGATTTTTTTGTGGTTTTGGTCCTGCCATTGAAAAAAAATTCAAGTCTTAAATTTGGAGTATTTATATAATGATATGTATCTACAGTAAATCATAAGAAATAAGAGTTGTATCAAATACACACACCTCTTCAACCACCATTGTGCTCTGTAGCTTTATGACCATATGACACAAGATAGAATCATATTAGAGGAGGGAACCACCATTCTGAAAGTGCCATAAGATCTGGCTGTAGGTAAGCCAGATATTTTCTGAACTAGTGATTTATTTGTGAGGGCCATTCTGATTGTGGATGTCAGCTTTGGGTTAGTGGTCTTGAGTACACTACTAAAGAAGAATGAATAGGCTGTGGGTTCAAAATCAAATAAGAAGCATTAGCTTCTGACACTTGGTTTCTGTCAAGTCTGAATTTCTGTCCTGGTTTCTTTCAGTAATAGACTGTGATGTGGAAATGTAAAGAAAATATTCTTTCTTCTCTCCAATTTGCTTTGGTCATGGTGTTTCATCACAACAATACCAAGCAAGACTAAGATATCCACCAAGCATTAACATAGAAATGCTTTACTTGCCAAACATTTTTTCTGTCTCATGCTCTCCCTGCCTGGCCCAAGCAGGTAGACATATGCAGTCTTGTAGTGTAACTTCCTATGGCCTGGCTCAGAGTGTAATCTATCCTGTACAGATTAGAATCTGACTCCATTTTCTCTGTATATAACTTCCTATGGCCTGGCTCCGAGTGTAATCTATCCTGTACAGATTAGAATCTGACTCCATTTTCTCTGTATATTCTTTCAATATTTATGATGATTTGTAGGTAGCTCACACTTTTTCCACAAATCAGTGATTCATTTTTTGTTAATCACCACATTCTATCACATTAATAACCATGATATTCCTCCATTCACATGTGAGCATAGCATGTGTTTCTAAGTTTTAACAATTCTGAATGAAGTTGCCATGCCAATTTTATTTGTCAATGTGTGAAATACATTTTAAACATTTCTGTTTTATCTATCTATCTATCTATCTATCTATCTATCTATCTATCTATCAATCTATCTATCTACCTACCTACCTATTTTGGTAAACAACCATACCTATATCAGTTTTCCAGTCTTGTACCTCAATCTTTAGGGAATGTGAGCTTAGAGAAGCCATTTCTTCACAAATTACCCAATATTAGGTATTTTATTACAATAACAGAAAATTGGATACTATTGTTTAGATAAATTGAAATTGGATCATTTTACCTTTTCAATATTGTGTTTCTACCCATAGACAAATGTATTCACAGTGAATTGACTGTTAAATGTACTTGAACATGTGGAGATATCACATTTGTTCTTGGTATATTTCTTATCAACTTTATACAGCTTTCTCTGCTTGGAAGTTGTGTTTATACAAAAATAATTTATTATTTGATAGTTTCCAATATGCATTTAATACATTAGGATAACACTTATCCCCCTGAATCTAATCCCTGCCTGCACTGCACCATTAACCCTATGCCTGTGAAATCACCATCATGACATTTTTTATGGTTTTGCTTTTGTTTTGTGACCCACTGGACTTAACCTTGGTCACTCAAAGGTGCATGGTGTATAGAGTATTCACTGGAGTCAGAGTAGCTCACGTGACATTACATCACTAAAGACAGTGATTTCCTCTTCTCCAAAAGCCACAGAGAACCAGTAGCTTCCTTTGCAGGACTTCCTATGCAGCCTTATTAGCTGCTCCTATCTATGAATGAGGGCTTAAAAGATCAGTATCATGCACACTCTAAGCAAACACCAAAGGTGCTATAACTTCATGAGTGTCATCTTCATTCCATCTATATCCTATCCCTGCAAGTTTCTGCTGAAATTCAGTCCCTCTTTCAAAGCCTTCGAGCTCTATATTTAAAGGATGCTTGCATTTATATGTGAACACATTGTTCTGTATTTTTATCTCCTACTCCTAATAACATTTATATCATTTTAAATTCTTTTGTGAGACAGAGTCTTTTACTGTTCCTTTAATTGTCCTAGAACTTCCTATGTAGCCCAAGCTAGAAAGGAACTCTTTTTTTCTAATTTTTTTATTTTTATTAGACATTTTCTTTATTTACATTTCAAATGGTATCCCCTTTTCTAGTTTTACCTCCAAAACCCCCCTTACCCTATCCTTACCCCCTGCCCCTACTAAAAAACCCACCCATCCTGCTTCCTGGCCCTGGCATTCCACTATACAGGGGCATAGAACCTTCACAGGACAAAGGGCCATTCCTTCCATTGATGACCAATTAGGCCATTCTCTGCTACATATGCAGCTGGAGCCATGAGTCCTACCATGTGTACTCATTGATTGGTGGCTTAGTCCCTGGGAATTCTGGTGGTTCTGTTTAGTTCATATTACTGTTCCTCTTATGGGGCTGCAAACCCCTTCAACTCCTTCTGTCCTTTCTCTAATTCCTTCATTGGGAACCAATGCTCAGTCCAATGGATGGCTCTGAGCATCCACTTCTGAATTCATCAGGCACTGGCAAAGCCTCTCAGAAGACAGCTATATTAGACTCCTGTCATCAAGAACTTGTTGGCATCCACAGTAGTGTCTGTGTTTGGTGACTATATATGGGATAGATCCCCAGGTAGGGCAGTCCCTGGATGGTCATTCCTTCGGTCTGTGCACCAGACGTTGTCTCTGTAATTTCTTCCATGGGTATTTTGTNTATATGCAGCTAGAGACACGAGCCCAGGGGGTACTAGTTAGTTCATGGTTATTCTTCCACCTATAGGGTTGAAGACCCCTTCAGCTCCTTGGGTACTTTCTCTAGCTCCTTCTTCCCTGGGAACCCTGTGTTCCATCTAATAGCTGACCGTGAGCTTCCACCAACATGTTTGCCAGGCATTGGTATATTTTCCCCCGAGACAGCTATATCCAGGCCCTTTCAGCACCATCTTGCTGGCATATGCTATAGTGTCTATGCTTGGTGACTGATTGTGGGATGGATCCCTGGCAGCCGCAGTCATTGGGTCCATCCTTTGCAATCAGCTTCACACATGATCTCTTTTTTTTTTTTTTTTTTTTTTTTTTTTTTTTGATCGAGGCTCAAATTTTAATGTACAGCACTGAATATATATGGGAAAACCCAAGGACCCGTCCCTTTGTTTCTGGGTTCTGTTCTGGGTTCTGTTGCTCCTTTCAGCTGGATTGAGTTGCGAAGTAGGCTCTTCAGCAGCTCAGCAGGGCCAGCAGTTCTTAGTTCGCTGGCAGGAAGATATAAATGTAGCAAGATGCCTGGCTCCAGTGTTGGAGACTTGTTCAGCCAACTCAAGGCTGGGGGTGGGGGGTAAGAGGAGGGCACACTCAGTCACTGTTCTAATACTGTGATGGAACACCATGACCAAGGAAACTTATAAAAGAAAGCCTTTAACTGGGGGCTTGCTGGCAATTTAGATAATGAATTCATGATGATTATAATGGTGGGGGAGCATGGCAAAGGACTCCTAGCTCTGTACTCTGATCTCCAACTGTTTTCAAAGGCATCTGACTCACACCCTACTATGGTGGTTTAGTCCCAGGCTCATTGGTTTTTCTTCTTTTTCTTTCTCACCCCAAGGCCTTCCCATGGCTGTTTCTTTTGTTTGAAACATTGTATCCAATGTCTGCTGCGACTTTCTCCTTTTTTTTTTCCTGCAAGTCTCAAAACCCAGCCCCAGTGACACACCTCTTCTGACAAGACCACACTTTCTTTTTTTTTCTTAAAGATTTATTTATTATTATATCTAAGTACACTATAGCTGTCTTTAGATGCACCAGAAGAGGGCGTCAGATCTCATCACGGATGGCTGTGAGCCACCATGTGGTTGTTGGGATCTGAACCCAAGACCTTCGGAAGAGCAGTCGGTGCTCTTAACCACTGAGCCATCTCTCCAGGCCCAAGACCACACTTTCTAACGTTCCCTAAGAAGCCCACCAACTGGGAAGTAGACATTTACCCAAGTAAGTGTGGGAACAAGTCTCACTCAAAGCACCACAGGGTGGTACCATTCTTTGGCTGGGATCCTGGAGGATGCAAGTAATCTTAACAGTAACGCGCTCCTGGCTCTCTGCTTCCTGGTTGGGGATGCGCTGTGAGCAGCTGCTTGGAGCTCCTGTTGCCTTGACTGCTTGAGGTGCTATGGCTGATAGTATCCGTTAAAGGTCAGGAACTGACTTATCTTTACTCCTTGCTTCACATAGCCACCAGGCATTCGCACACCATCCACAGGATACCTGGACGATTCTTGTCTACAGAGATTAGAAGAAAACATCCCCACGGTACTGCATGACCTCACTCCCTACAGGAGCTCCAGGGAGGGCCTGGCACAACCTTTCTACACAGGAAACCTGGAGTCTCACAACAAACAAACAAACAAACAAACAAACAAATAAATGAAAATGGCGGCTGGGTAGACAAACACCAGTCTAGACCTGAAGATCAAGTGTGTTACAGCTAAATGCAGGGGGGGAAAGTAGCAGCAAACATTGGATACAATGTTTCAAACAAATGAAACAGCCGTGGGAAGGCCTTGGGACAAGAAAAAATAAATGTGTGTTTTGTTCTTAATTCTAGGAAGGGGTAACGTGTCCACATTTTGATCTTCCTTATTCTTGAGTATCATGTGTTTAGTAAATTGTATCTTGGGTAGTCTAGGTTTCTGCGCTAATATCCACATATCAGTGAGTACATGTTATGTGAGTTCTTTTGTGAATGGGTTACTTCACTCAGGATGATGGTCTCCAGATCCATCCATTTGCCTAGGAATTTCATATATTTATTGTTTTTAATATCTGAGTAGTACTCCATTGTGTAAATATACCAATTTTTTTGTATCCATTCCTCTGTTGAGGGACATCTGGGTTCTTTCCAGTTTCTGGCTATTATGAATAAGGCTGCTATGAACATAGTGGAACATGTGTCCTTGTTACCAGATGGAATATCTTCTGGATATATGCCCAGTAGAGGTATTGCAGGATCTTCCGGTAGTACTAAGTCCAATTTTCTGAGGAACCGCCAGACTGATTTCCAGAGTGGTTGAAACAGCTTGCATTCCCACCAACAATGGAGGAGTGTTCCCCTTTCTCCACATCCACACCAGCAACTCTTGTCACCTGAATTTTTGATCTTAGCCATTCTTACTGGTGTGAGGTGGAATCTCAGGGTTGTTTTGATCTGCATTTCCCTGATGATTAAGCATGTTGAGCATTTTTTCAAGTGCTTCTCAGCCATTCGGTATTCCTCAGTTGAGAATTCTTTGTTTAACTCTGTGCCCCACTTTTTAATGGGGATATTTGATTTTCTGGTGTCTACCTTCTTGAGTTCTTTATATATATTGGATATCAGTCCCCTATCTGATTTAGGACTGGTAAAGATCCTTTCCCTATCTGTTGGTGGCCCTTTTGTCTTGTTGACAGTATCTTTTGTCTTACAGAAGCTTTGCAACTTTATGAGGTCCTATTTGTCAATTCTTGATCTTACAGCACAAGCCTTTGCTATTTTGTTCAGGAATTTTTCCCCAGTGCCCATATCATCGAGGCTTTTCCCCACTTTCTCCTCTATAAGTTTCAGTGTCTCTGGTTTTATGTGGAGGTCTTTCAACCACTTAGACTTGACCTTAGTACAAGGAGATAAAAATGGATCAATTCCCAGTCTTCTCCATGTTAGCATCTATTTCTTCACCCATGTTGGATGCCTAGAAATGCTGGCAATAACATCAGTTGATTCAAATTTGTAGCAATTTGAAATGAAAAGTAATTAGAAAAAAATGTCCTTCGAGAAAAAAAAAAAAAAAAAAGTAGATCACCCTGTCATCTCAGAGCTCACAAGTTAGAGGGAGTAATGTCATATGCATCTTGGCTTTCTCAACTTCGTTGTCATACTGAACTACAGCGACAATACCCCAGGTAAAAGAAATAAACTTAAGAAAATGAGTGCTTTAAGGCAGATGAGCTGATCCTGAAGACTCCACAAATGATGTGGTTGAGCTGGATTAAAGTCTCTGCTCTGCTGAAGTATGACACAGTGAGAGAACGGAGAATGAAGAGGCAAAGGTCTCATGGGTTTTTGCCTTACTGTCGTCTCCAAGATTGAATTGTATCCCTGGGTATTAAAGTGTCCAGATATCCACAAGAAAACCTTTTGTGGGCCCCTGTTATTATGCTTATTATATTTCTGAATCATCTTCCTCATTTATCTGGTCTCAATTCTTGAGCCCATCAAGTATTATGTGTGTTGGCATATAATGCAGAATGTTAAAATAGCTATGAGTATAAATACACAGGGTGGATACAAGCACAGGAAATCTCAAAATAGAGTTGTTTGTGGTTTTCCTAAGAACTTTGAAGTTTACCATATTTCATGGTGTAAATGTTCCACCTTAAAAGATAGAAGCACAAAGAGGTGGGGCACTGGCCAGGATAAGCAAGTCCTCACACCAAAGCTAGTGATCAGCCCTTTCCTGTGGGAAGGTGACTATACCAGGTTTCCCTCACCTCAGCCTGGGACAGGAAGAGCAGTTTGCAGCTGTGCAATGATAGCACTACAGTCCAAGGGTCTGACAAAAAAGAAGATTTGAATGTGAGATTTAATATTGTGTCTGTCCTGACATAAAGCATTGGGCAATTGTGGTTTCACAACTAAAGTCTTTTACAGTAAAGCCTGGAAAGTATATATATATATATATATATATATATATATATATATATATATATATATGTGTGTGTGTGTGTGTGTGTGTGTTTGTGTGTGTGTGTGTGTGTGTGTGTGTTTATGTGTGGTTTTGGTTGTTTGTTTTTTCACAAAAATGAATTTAGAAGACAGAACTTAAAAAAACAAAAATGTTTTCTCTTTTTTCTCCTTTCTCACTCCTTTGTTTTATTAGCTGGTCATGGGAGTTCTCTACTTCCTGTATTATGCTCTACTTTGGTCAAAGAATCCAAACTGGAATGTTGCTCAATTTCATTCCATCTGGAGTCACTATATCTTTCAATAATTGAGCTCCTTAATAGTTTACATTCATCTATAAATTCAGAGCTCAGTTGTACAGAGCTTAGAGGAAGCTGCTGCTCTTTTGCTTTACAGTTTGGGGAGTGCTCCTAGATCTGTTTAAACAAATAAACATTCAAACAAAGAAAGAAACCCATTCTGTGTTCAGTTTCTATTAACTACCATCCTTCTTCATCAAGCATACTGGTGGACCTCTCAGATTCTGCTAATGCTATTGTCACAATAATGAAAAAAAACATCTCTGGAGTTTCTTTTCACAGTCTTTGCATGATGTTACAGGAGGCAAATAATATTTGGAAAGCACAAAGTCATGTGTCCTGTG
Source organism: Mus minutoides (assembly GCA_902729485.2). NCBI lineage: Eukaryota > Metazoa > Chordata > Mammalia > Rodentia > Muridae > Mus > Mus minutoides. Next base: position 1,776,711 of record LR749720.1, read on the forward strand.
CATGTGTTTAGCCTCCTTGTTAAGGATGGCATCCTGTCAGCAGAAATAAGGATGCAAGAAGATCTCATTGCCATTAGTATTTCTGTGGACAGTGTGATATAAACCTAGAGATGAGGGAGGAGTGGGTTTTCCAGAGCAGCAATTGTTCAGGGCTGTAGATGTGTCAGTTTCTCTTTTTCTCATGTGGCCTCCCTGTCTTGTCCTTCAAAACACTTGCACTCTTTGAAATGATAAGGTAGAAAATCTATACAGTTATTTGTCTTAGAGTAGCTTCTCGAGGCTATAAGGCTAAAAAGCAAAGTTTTCTTGAAATAATATGAGCTTCTGCTTATAGTCCTGATTGCAGTTAATCAAAACCTAGGAAGGAGGTGACACACTCTTAACTACGTGAAAACATAGGCTTGAAGACTCAGGGTTTTGCTCAGTTTTATATGCAAAAAAAAAAAAAAAAAACCAAAAACAAAAACAAACAAACAAACAAACAAACAAAAACAACTGGAGTATTGCCCTGGAATTAATAATATTTTGTGTTGAATGCAACTTTCTACCCATTTGCAGGTTATTATTACAAACTTTATTTAAACTGGATATGGTAATGCATACCTTAATCCCCAAACTTGGGAAACAAATTCAGGCAAACCAGGTGTCTATAGTGAGTTTCAGGTCAGTCAGGGCTAAATAGTAAAACCCTGTCTGAGATACAACAAAACACAGAAAAAAAAAAAGATACTTGTGTTTCTCTTTAAACCTTCAGAGCAACCTTGTAAAGAAATGGCTGTTTCCTAAATTTTGTGGTCAAAAAATTTGTGAATGATGGAACTTACAAGAAATCTCAAGAGCATTGGTTAATGTTTCCACTCATGTCTACCCAGCACCCAGATTCATGCATTTTTGAAAGATAAAACCCCAGCCCTTCTAAGTGCTCCATATTCTGTGTCCATATTGTGTCCATATTCTGTGCTTAGTGATATATTTGAAGCATAGTCTCAGTATTAGTCACACAGTTCCCTTAAGTAAGTAAGCTGGTTTATTCAGTCTTTCCTGTGGAAAGCTGAGACATCACAAGCATTTCCTGCACAGAGACACTGCGACCACTTTCTTCAACACTGCTACTCCTCCTCCCCAATTCCCATATTCTCTAATTGTGTATGTGTGTGTATGTGTGTGTGTGTGTGTGAGTGTGTGTGTGTATTTGTTTAAAATAGAGGGATTCCCCCTGGGGAAGGGGTTAGAGAGAAAACAGACTAGCTGTAGGTATTATGGAAGCATCCACACTGTACTCAAGGAACTTCTCTTATACTCATAAGATAACGTCTGTCATCTGTTTCAGGGGACATTGGGACTATGATAATGGCCGACTTGAGTGGTGACTCAGAGATATATGGGTTAAATAACCAAAATATATGGACTTTTGAAATATCTCAGAGTATTAAAGCCCTGGCCACACCAAGCCTGATGATATCCCTAAATTTGATCTATGGAATCCTTGGTGAAGAAAGAACTACCTTCCCAAAAGTCTGCAAAGTTGTCCTCTGACCACCATGTACACCCCATGGCATGTATACACTCAAACTTTCTTTCCCAATTTTCTCTCTCTCTCTCTCTCTCTCTCTCTCTCTCTCTCTCTCTCTCTCTCTCTCTCCCTTACACACATGCACATGCGCTTGCGCACGCACACACACACACACACACACACACACACACACACACACACACACATGCACACACACTCTCTTAGGAGTCAGGCTTGTCAGTGCCTCTTCAGTTCCTCTTCTAGTCTCAAGTCATCCACCATTTCCCAGTGCTTGGCTAACTGCCTCTTGAATTGAAGAACAATTTAAACTGTTTCATCAGAAACAAGCCAGCCAGGCAGAGGTGGCACATGCCTTTAACCCCAGTACTTTGGAGGCAGAGGCAGGAGGATTTCTGAGTTCTAGGCCAGCCTGAGCTACAGAGTGAGTTTCAGGACAGCTAGGGCTACACAGAGAAACCCTGTTTTGAAAAACAAAAACAAAAACAACAAACAAACAGAAAAGCCACCAAAAACAAACAAACAACAACAACAACAACAAAACAAAAACAAGCTAGCAGGTTGGAAAAGCTACAGTCAATGAAAGTACAGATTAATGAGTGACATGAATATATCTATCTAGATAGATAGATAGATAGATAGATAGATAGATAGATAGATAGATAGATATATCATGGCAACAGACTATTGAAATCAAATAGTTTTGATGTTTACTTCCTCTCTTTGCTCTATTATCATTATTATCATTGATTTTGTTATTATCATTGTCATTTGTATTATTATTTTTATTATCATTATTGTATGATACATGGTCAAGGCTTTGTATATGCCAAGCATGGCCTTACAGTGAACTGCACCCTCAATCCCAATGAAGTGTCTGAAGTATTCAGCATGTGCAGCCTCACTAGTGATATGTACAGCAAGAGCTTTGAATGAAGGACAATTGATGCAAAATCCAGCTTTCACCTTATAATGGAACAAATGATAGTATATTGTGCAACCATTTGGAGTCACCATGGCTACATGTTCCAATGTGGGAGCAGTTTCATGAAGTTTAATAGTTTTAAAGAACCTAGAAAGTCATAAATCCAGCCAATTTCAGCATCAATTGATGGGTACATCAGAGAGGTAGTTGCAGCAAGATGGGAAAACTTTTCTATAGGTCATCAGAGGACATTCTTAGCCTTCAGGTTGGTGAAAGCTAGTGGTCTGTTATGTTCATATATTTTGTGAAGCTTTTATCTACCAGTAACAGGATGTTTGTTCTGACACAGGTTACTTAGAGGGTTGTTCCTAGCCTCCAATAACATAATTATTCCCTAGATCCACAACAGTACAAATTACTCACCTCTCTGTACTTAAAATTCTTGGTTGATGAAACAGCTTCTTTCCAGGAATTCTCATCACAAACCCATGTACAAAACTCATAGAAGAAAAATCACCTCATCTCATCTCTAAAAACTAACTATGAGTATTTTCATGCCAATGGATAGAATATAAATAAACTAGATTTCATCTGATAATCTATATTAGAGTTCTTCAAATGTATATTTCCTTGAGTCTCATGACTTCATGCATAAGATGCCTCTCTTAGTATGTTCTAAAGAATATCTAAAGAAAATTCTAAACTAACAATAACAAAATACTATAAAACAACTGGGATGTTCAGCAGTAGTGAATGATCAAATTTATTCATGATGCACATAAGTAATTAATATGACTTTAAAATATTGAGATCAATGTATATAAATTGAAAATGCTTATTTTTTATTTATTAACCTGGAGTACATTGGTGTGGTGTACAGCTTTAATTCTAAGACAAAAAAAGTGTGAAAGCCGAGGAATATGAGTGTGAGGTCAGCCTATGCTACCTAGTAAGATAAAAAAACTCTCTCAAACAACAACAACAAACAAGAAAACAAACCAAAACAAAACAAAATCAAGTCCTGGTTCTGTAGCTCAGGGGAAGAGTATTTGCTGACCATGTTCATTGTCTTAGATTTGATTTTCCATCACCATGAAAACATCAGCATGAAAACACTACATACAGAATGACATCAATGTTCATAGGAAATATTATCTATGATTAAAAATCTAGAAAAGTGTAATGGGAGACTTCACCAGTGGATTACAAATACGTACTTAGCTGTATTTAGCATAATTCAAATGAAGAAATAACTTACAAATAGTAACAGAAGAGTAAATTTTCAACAGTCTATTACTAAATTAGGAGCAGCAGTCCCACTTTTTTTCTACTTGTTTTGCTAAGGACACTGTTTTTGCTCTCTCTGCAGGAGTGTTCATCTTCTCCATCTTAATATATGAATTATGGATATTCGTTTTGCAGCATCTGGCACAGTATGTTACTTCTCTCCTTTGCTCTGAGAGTCAGGTTTCATTAAGCAGTTTCCTCTTTTCGCTTTGATGAAGAGGAGGAGCATAAAATCATGAGGTTGAGTATCACTCGGTGGAAATTTAGTTCTACTGTTTATTTTGAAGAATCTTAGGAGATATCAACCAGAAAAAGCCAACTTTTTCCCCCCACCAGCATCACTTCGCGGAATAGACACAGGTAACAATAACTTTTTTTATTGGTTTTCTACTAAATGATCAAATATAATCTAGAGAATTTCAGATAGTGTTATGTGAGAGCTTAATTGATGGAGAAGGCCTGTTAGTTGTGTTAGATCAGGTTAAATCTGGCAGCATGTGACAACTCTTATTCTGCATTAATTGTTTTCTTTAGGAGTGTGCTGTGATGTGTGTTGTGTGCTAAGAAATTAAGGTAGAGGGATCTAGGAGTTCATTATTCTTTAATGGGGTTAAATGATTATATATTATCCACCTAAATGATATCATAATAGGATCCAGGTAGAAAGGGTCAGTGTGTAAATGAACTTGCTACAGAAGCCTGACTGACCAGCTAGTTTGATCCCTGGACTTCATATGAAGGTGGAGTAGGAGAACTCACTTTATAAAATTGCCTTTTGGACATGTGCACCTTTGCTCAACCATCCCAAGAGTAAAAATAATAAATAACAATTTTGAAAAAGAATTATTTAATGGAAGTATTTTTTTGTCAAGACAAAAGGCAAAAAGTAAATCACTTCATAAATTAAAAGAAAAACTTAATAAGAATGCTTTCACATGTGCAACTTGTATTTATTATCGGCTGGATCTCAGCTCAGTTATTAAGGTAAAGGTAATGCCAGTTACAAATACTTACTATTTACAAATACTTACTATTTACAAATACAGTATTATCTACTATTAGATTGTTTCCTTCATGGGCATTAGCTCATATATACTGCATTGTGACAAAAATTTATTTTCATATAGCCTCCTCTTGCAGCATCATGTGTGTGTATATATTATATGTGATATGATCATGAACATGAAATGCTGTGAGATTAAAAGTTCATATTGTATCCTCTATGCCTCTCTC
>LR749720.1:1781786-1873503 GCA_902729485.2 Mus minutoides
CCTAAAATTTCAAGGAGGCTATATCAATTATAGGATGACTTATTAAATTTTTAATTCTTTCCATACTTCTTAGAAATATTTGCTGTGACCATTAGAAATATAAACTACTTTAACAAAAATCTACAATGAGTTCTCCCCTGTAATGGAAAGTGGGTCAGTCCATGTCAGTGCGTTTGTAGCATTAAGTGAGTTAGTCAGACCCCACCCTTTCCCAGACATCTGTATCATCATATCCAGTTATCTTCCTATAGGTGAACATTTTAACATTTTTCGTAGAATCCACTCAATTGTAACTGAAAAGATACTTCATACATCACTACCAAGATGAGTGAGCAGGAGGTCACTTACTCAACTGTGAGATTTCAAAAGTCTTCAAGGTTGCAGAAACAAGTGAGGACTGAGGAGCCTCAAGGGCCCAGAGAAGCTTGCTACAGAAGTAAGTGTTTTCAGTATCTAATATCACATGTTTTTTTAAATGCATTTTCCACTTTTCCAAATTAGAAATATTCTTAACTCCTATGTAAAACTATAATGATCCATCTCATCCGGGCTTGGTTATGGGAGGGAAGAAAAAAGTTTTGGTTAGAGGGTAATAATGTACAAAATTGTCCAAATCTAAGTTTTTGTTGTTGTTTGTTTGTTTGTTTGTTTTTGAGACAGGGTTTCTCTCTATAGCCCTGGCTGTCCTGGAACTCACTTTGTAGACCAGGCTAGCCTGGAACTCAGAAATCCGCCTGCCTCTGCCTCCCAAGTGCTGGGATTAAAGGAGTGTGCCACCACTGCCCGGCCAAATCTAAGTTTAAAAAAAAAAAAAAAAAAAAAAAAAAAAAAAAAAAAAAAAAAAAAAAAAAAAAAAAAAAAAAAAAAAAAAAAAAAACAGAAATAGAGTTTTAAAATTTTTAAAGGAAGGAAAAAATATAACCCTATTTCTACTCTTTAGTTTTAGCCATCTATTAAAGAAATAAGGTGGGCAGAGAAGAACAAAGGAAATATGCAAGAAAAAACAATTCTTGAGAATAAGAAGAAATGAGAAACCATTAGGAGTTTATTGTTATTGTTGTTTGTTATTTATGCTAGTCAAAAATAATTTTGGAAAAAAATTAAATCTAATAGACAAACTAGAGTGAGAAAGTACACCAAATGTTCTAAAGAAACAAAATCCTAACATAATGACATTTTTGCATTTTTTTTATTCTTGAAGATAGATTTTTTAAATATCCTCAATGTCTAGTGCAACAGGCAACAAGAGTTGTCTATCAGAACAGGAAGTCTCCTATTGGAAATAAACTTGCAGATGAAGGGAGAGATGACACATTAGTGGGGGTGGGAATAAGTAAACTTTGGTGAGAGTTCCTGAAAATGTCAAAGAATAATTTCATTTATTAATAAAAAAGTAGAAATATCACTTTTTATTCTCTCTTCTTTTACTCTGTTCACCCTGTAACATGTGTGCTAGAAGCTGATATATTTCTCTTCTTTGATGTAGTGGTAATCAATGGCACGAGTTTCAGATTCCAAAATATCTAGTATTATAGAGAGCAAAATCAAAGATAAAGAGATAGTTGGCTTATAGGTCCTTTCAAGGATGGGGATGTATAAAGATCAGGTCCATAGCAGCTGTGGTTCCCTACCAGTTCTCAAGAATATCCATCCTTCTGTCCTTCCTTTCCATTCTCAATTATTTTCTTGGTGGATGGCATGCTCCAATATGGTATCTTGTATTTGGATTGTATCTATGCCTCCACTGCCTTCTGTAGAATGTAATTTTCTTTTTGTAGAATTGGGTGAGGGCACATGCATGTTATCGAGTTACTTCGAGGTTGAATCAGGAAGATTTACAATATAAGGTCAAGGCTGAAATAACTTCAACATTTTGTGGAAATTCACACGCATCATATTTTTACAATGGGTGCATTTTAGGTAGAAATTTGCAATTTTTGAGTGTACACTTTCAATCTGTTTATATCATCGACTTGTGCAATATATCCCCTTGTATACATGCTACAAAAATTGTAATTAGTATTGATATGTGTTCTTTTCATGGTTATGATTTTCTTGTTTTGTTTTTGTTTTTTGTTGTTGTTTGTGTGTTTTTCTTTTTTTTTTTTAATTTAAGAGTATTCACTCCCCTGGAAGCTCATTGTGATAGCTTGTGGAATCCTCTGTTTCCTTCTCCTGGTAACTGTTGCACTGTTGGCAATAAAGAGTGAGTAATTGAGAGAAATAATATTTTTCCTTCTGATTAAGAACAACAATATGAACTAGCCAGTAACCCCAGAGCTTGCAGTGACTAAACCAACAACCAAAGAATACACATGGTGGGACTAATGGCTCCAGCTGCATATGTAGCAGAGTATGGCCTAGTCAGACAGCAATGGGAGGAAAAGCCCTTGATCCTGTGAAAGACGCTATGCCCCAGCTTAGGGGTATGCCAAGACCAGGAAGCAGGAGTGGGTGGGATGTTAAGCAGTGGGAGGGGGAAGGGGATAGGGAGTATTTTGGAGGGGAAACCAAGAAAGGGAATAACATTTGAAATATAAATAAAGTGCATATCTAATTTAAAAAAATAATTGCTTTAGACATGAACTCTGCAGTTATACACACTATCCATTGTTTTGCCTATAGTCAGAGAATGCGTCAGAATCTCTGGAGTTAAGTATTTTCCTGACAATGTGCAGTGTTCTGTTCTCCTTCATACTCAATCTGTTAGCTCTAGGACTGTTAAAAAGTATCCTCTTCTGTCTCATTTTTGGTCATATTCTTCTGAGGAGTTGGTGATAGTCCACTTTATGAACTCATGTGATGGTGAATTTAATGTAAACATTTTGTAAATATCTCTGTGCAAAGAATCGGTGACCTATTTACATTTCTTCAATATATATTGAGGTTATGCTTAAGTAAAAATAATTCTTCTGTACAGAGATATTAAAGGTTAAACTTAATTGAAGTTCTCTACATTAACAGAGGTAATCATTTTCAGGCTCTGCTAGAACATTACTACGCAAGTGGATATACTATATTACATATGCTCCAATAAGGATTGTGTCATTTCTTAATGTGTTTTATAGTTCACATTTTCATAAAGTGTTAAGTATTCACAGAATATTTTAATTAGGTAATTATTTGTAAATTGTGCTACAAATATGAAGTGAATGGAAGTTACTCCCACCATAATTTTATTCACCTATATGATTTATTTTTCAGTAAACTTAACTTAGTGAAATAATGAAGTATTTGTTTTTTTTAGTGACTTAATTGAAGTGCTAATTTATAAATGTTAATCTACCAATGAAAGTAATGATACCTGTTGGGTGTAAACATGCAGCTTTTTCTCTAAACTTAAAATTCAATATGTATTTCTTATAAGCATTTTTGATATTATAACTGTGACTAACTTAGTTTTACAGTATGGCCAACAAAAACATGAACTGCAGGAAACTATAAACTGCCACAATAACTGCAGCACCATGCAAAGTGAGATCAACTTGAAGGATGAACTGCTGAGAAATAATTCCATAGAGTGTGGTCCAGGCAATGATCTTCTGGAATCCCTCAACAGAGAACAGAACAGATGGTACAGGGAAAGCAAGAATGTTTTAGATTTTTCACAGCACACAGGTATGTTGCAGACGAAGACATATAAATACAGAATTACATCATTAACTTTTATTTGTTCTCTGGAAGCTAAGTCTAACCAGCAGCTTAAGACACTGGTGTTCTTTGGGGTCATTTGGGGGTTCCTTATTTCATGTAGAGATCTGGAAACTCAGAAGTTCATCTTTGGATTAGGAGAATCTTACAGTTTCTAAAAGTCAGGTTCTCTTTGGCACTCCTACTGCCCTCTCTGGACAGAATTACCAATCAGTACTGCTGAAATTTTTTTTTAAATTGTTTTGGCCCATGGGAACATCTCCAACTTTGTTGCTGACAGAATATGGAAGTTTTTAGTGTATATTTATGAACTATTACACTAAAGTAGATTCACAGCATTTATTGGATGAACTTTTAAGAATAACTTGTGTGTATGTGTGTGTGTGTGTGTGTGTGTGTGTGTGTGTGTATGTGTGTGTGTGTGTGTGAGAGAGGGGGGGCTCTATGTTTTCCATATGACAGGTCTTGAGTGAGTTGGACTGTTGGTAAATAAGGGATTCTCCCTGGAGAAGACAAGTAAGGTTCACCATGGTTTGTGCACTTTGCAACTCTGTCAGTGACACAGTAATTGAGGCTGGAAATATGAAAAGATTAATTGTCACAGGAACCTTTCTTAACCTTCAGTGTGACTGATCATTTTAACTGACACAGATTATCAATCATCATTAGTTATTTTTAGAAGATTTGGAGATAATAAAGAGCTCTTGTTTATAATCTCACCACTGTGTAATAGTAGGATGAGATGATCTCATTTTGTCAGAATTAATATATTTTAAAATGCTACATTATAAAATTTGTTACAGGAAAAAAACTCCTAAAAATCCTTTGAAGTATTCTAGACCCATGAAAAAGTTTTTTGTCACATTAATTAAAAAGCACTTAATTATCTGTAAATAATAATAATGGAATAATTCCTATAATTATGAGGTTGAGGAGGAGGATTTTAACATTCAGGAATATTAGAAAATACCAGCAAATTACAAGCCAGCGTAAGAGAAAAATGAAGGTTGGAAATAAAGTTAATTAATAGAGTATGGACATTCCCAGCACCTCTCTGAACAAAACCTTCAAATTAAGGTGATCTTTCAACCGAAACTTCATGCATTTCAATGTATTCAACTTTTAACATTAGAACATGTGGGCACAACACTGAAGCCATCAACATAATCAGGAGAATAGTCAATCAACCCCAAAGCCTCTGTCATATGTCCCTTTTCTCTCTCTTTTTTTTTCCACATCATTTACACTTTAATTTCTGTAGGTGATAACAAAAGACACATCTCTAAGGCAGAGGGGGAGGGGTAGTACAGGATCATCTTGGCTATATAGTAAGGTTGAAGTCAGCCTGGGTCATATAATACCCTGTATTTTCTTCTTTTTTTTTTTTTTAATTAGGTATTTTCTTCACTTACATTTCAAATGCTATCACCAAAGCCGCCTATAACATCCTCCCCACCCTGCTCCCTGACCCACCCACTCCTGCTTTTTGGCCTTGGCATTTCCCTGTACTAGGGCATATGATCTTTGCAAGACCAAAGGCCTCTCCTCCCATTGACAGCCTACTAGGCCATCCTCTGCTACATATGAAACTAGAAACACAGCTCTAGGAGGTACTGGTTAGTTCATATTGCTGTTCCTCCTATAGGGTTGCAGACCCCAATAGTTCCTTGAGTACTTTCTCTAGCTCCTTTATTAGGGGCCCTGTGTTCCATCCAATAGATGACTGTGAGCATCCACTTCTGTGTTTGCCAGGCACTGGCACAGCCTCACTGAAAGGACCAGGGTCCTTTCAACAAAATCTGTCTGGCATAGGCAATAGTGTGTGGGTTTGGTGGTTGTTTATGAGATGGATCCCTGGGTGGAGGAAATATCATTTATCACAGACCTTAGCATAATGCTAAGTGCACAGATGTATTTGTACCAGTGTGGGCACAATGCCTTACTGCAGATCTAGAATTCTGTTATCAGTTCAACTCCCTCTGAGTAGCAAGTGCTCATTGCCTGCTTCTGGCCTGTGGTATCTCACAAAGCTCAAATTCATAGAACTGGGAATTTTAGAAACTTGATCTTCATGGAATCATATTGTGTGGTCCAACATCCAGTGTGTTTCACTTTGCAAACTATCTTCATGTTCAGTGATGTTTCTTACATAAGTCAATGTCTTGCTTTTTGGGTTTGTTTTGAGACATGGTGTCATTCTGCAGAACAGGATAACTTGGAACTCACTATATAGCCAAGTCTGGTATTAAAGTGACCACTTAGACTAGGTTGTCCTCCAAATGGAAGCATTCCGCCTACCTCTCACTTTGGAGTGCTCTGCTTATAGGCATAACTCATCATGCCAGGTTGATTCATATTCCTGTAAAGGATAAACCATTTTCTTTTGTGTGTATGTCCTATATTTTCTCTACTGATTCAATCAGGATTGACACAGGAACTATCTCTATATCTCTATGTTATTAAAAATGTTTCATAGAACATGGGGGTACAGGGGTCCCTGGGCATCAAAAAATCTCAGTTTTTGAGCCATGTGAGATTTTCCTTTTTTGTAAAAAACACAGGCTTAATAAATATATTGTTCTGATAACAGAATACCAGAAAAAAATAAGTATAATGATTTATCTTCTCTGTTGTAGGCAGAGGTGTATACTGGTTCTGTTATGGTATAAAATGCTATTATTTCATCATGGACAGAAAACCATGGAGAGGATGTAAACAGACCTGCCAGAATTCTAGCTTATCTCTTCTGAAGATAGATAATGAAGATGAACTGGTACTGCAGACTCTTACTTGGCCTTTTATTCTCTTAGACCCAGTCTCTAACCCTGAATAATGAGATACTGAATTCAGGTATATTTTCTTTAACATTTGTATATGGTTTTCCTGTAATATGAACAAAGGTGTAAAGTAGAGATTGGTTTGCATAGAAACACTTCTATCTTTCACTCTCCTCGCTTTCTCAGGAGTCTACAAGAGAGTCCCTCAGAAAGTATGCCTTTCCCAGATGAAGTTTAATCCTTTGGTACAGCATATCCTATTACTGACAGTCATTTATCTCCTTAGAGTGCCAATAAAACTCCCTCTGTCAAGGGTTTGATATTTAGAATATGGAAGTTAGTATGCCTGAGTTGAGTAGTCACATGACAACAGGGAAAGTAGCTGAGCTCCAGGCCTGTTTGCACAATTGGATGATATGAGAAATGTGGGATTACATGGTTTGATCACTGTATCTCAGGGTTATTTTCACTGAAACTATCAATAATCTTTACTACATAGTATCCTTATGTTCTGTAAAAACGATATCCATATTAGCCGGGAGGTGGTAGTGCATGTCTTTAATCCCAGCACTTGGGAGGCAGAGGCAGGCAAATTTCTGAGTTCAAGGCCAGCCTGGTCTACTGAGTAAGTTTCAGGATAGCCAGAGCTACACATAGAAACCCTGTCTCAAAAAACGAAAACAAAAACAACAACAACAAATAAATCCAAAAAAAGAAAAAAAAAATTACCCATCTTTAGAAATGACAATTTAAAAGAAGAAAAAGTTTCCAAGATTCTGACATTTCCTATTTAATTTGGGTATATGCCCAGGATAAGCTGGGTCTGGGGTACAAGTATTGCTAGTGTTACCAGAAACCAACAAATGTACTTCCAACGTGGGTATGCAATTGTTCTCTCCCATCAGAAATGGAGGAGTGTTCCCCTGCCCCACATCCTTGCCAGTATGAGCTATCACTTGTTTTTGATCATAGTCATTCTGATTGGTATAAGATAGCATCCTAGAGTTATTCTAATTTGCATTCCCCAGATGGCTAAAGACTTTGAGCATTTAGTTATGTGCTTCTCATCTATTTGAAAATCCTCTGCTGAGAATTCCCTGTTTAGTTAAGGTGTAGAAGATACAATAGAAGAAATTGATTTATTACTCTAAGAAAAAGAAAATATAAGAACATTCATGATACAAAATACCCAGGGAATATGGGATACCTTGAAAATACCTAACCTAAAATTAATATGAATAAAAGAAGTTAAAGAGCCCAATTCTAAGCTCACAAATATTTTCAACAAAATCATAGACAAAAACATTCCCAAACTAAAGAAAGAGGGGCCAATAAACATAGAAGAAGATTTTAGAACACCAATTAGACTGGGAAAGAAAAAAAATACCCATCATATATTAATCAAAATACAAAATCTACAGAGGAAAGAAAGAATATTAAAAGCAACAAGGGAAAAATGGCAGGTAACATACACAGGCAGAACTACCAGAATTGTATCCAACTTCTCAATAGAGACTCAAAAAGCTAAAGGGGTCTGGGCAGATAGCTTCCAACTTCCGACAAACCACAACTGACAATGTAGACTATTGTACCCAGTAAAACAATCAACATAGATCTAGAAAAGAAGATATTTTAAGACAAATCCAAATTCAAGCAATATCTATCCACAAATCCAGCTCTATAGAAAATGCAAGAAGGAAAAGATCAACCGAAAGATGGTAAGTAACAATATACAGGAAAACATAGGAAATAAGTAAATCTATACCAGCCAAAATGAGAAAAGCACACAGAAGCACACACACACACACACACACACACACAGAGAGAGAGAGAGAGAGAGAGAGAGAGAGAGAGAGAGAGAGAGAGAGAGAACCAACATAATTAAATTTAAACACATTCACATTTTAAAATATAATTACTCACTGAATTAGACATCATGGCATTCAGGTGTCACATGTAAAATATTCTAAATACTAGCAAATATCTCCATATCCACTCAGTTCTGTCACTTCTGAATCCTCTCTGGAGCATGGTTCATAATGCACAGTATTTTACAGAGCAATTTTCATCTTTATAAATTTTCTTTGAAGACAAGGCATTACTTCTCAAATGAAAACTTCCTAAGTGCTTATGAAGTATTCCAAAATTCACATTTGAATAATTTCATAGCATATCAGAAGTTTTTAATGATCTATAACTTTTCATGGGCCTTGAGCAGGACGATTGTGAGTTCAAGGCTAGGCTTGGTATGTAGTGAGACTAGGTCTAAGAAATATAGTCACAAATCATGTAATGAACCCAGTATCTCAGGACACCTGGAGGTTTTGTTTTAAGTAACTTATTGAACTGACATAGTTTTGATTTAAATGTGCTCCTAGTAGGAATCCACTTTAGAAAATGAACACAATGGAACTGAGCAGTGTGAGGATAGACCAGCAAAGAATGACACACAAATGCTGGGAGATTTCCCATCTTGTTCTTTTCTAATCAGACAGAAATTTTATTGTAAGGTCTGTTGTTTCCTTTACAGAAGTTCCTTCAGCTCCTGGTTCCTTCAGACAGTTGCTGGATTGGATTGTCATATGATAATAAGAAAAAAGATTGGGCATGGATTGAAAATGGCCCATCTAAACTGTGAGTTTCTGAGCCCTTCACACTCTAACATGGGTGTGGGAATTGGGAGGATTGTGTACAGAAGCTTTTCTCTCATTTTCCATGGCTTTCCTCATTTTCTATGGAGCTCAGGGGTAAGTATAAGTTGCATAAGAAAGAGTTTGAACAAGTGTTACAGAGAGAAGATGTATAGTCTAGGCAATAAGCAAGAGACTTAATACTGCATACATCTCAGGTCTTTGTCTTCTAAGTTGCAAAGGCCCCTAGAAAGTAAACAACTTGAGATGGTGTGAAGTGATTGAATGATCATCACAGATACATCGAGTCTCTCAGACATTCATGTGACATTTTTATTGTTGTTGGCTTACATAATTATTGATTACTTAACAATATAAGAAATGTTTATATATTCATACATATGTATGCCTACCTTCCATTTCCAGGTGTTTTATAGACTCCAAGTTTTATGTTTAATCACAATCAGATAGAAAACTCTTCACTGATTATCCTTATTAATAATATTTTTTCTTCAGTACCTCACATATATAAAATAAAATAAGATCTTATCATCTCCACTCTCTCCTATAGGCTACCTCTTCCTCAGCTCTAACATATGTCCAACTAACTCATGTCTTTGTAATTATGTTGTATTGTTATAGATCATCCACTGTAGCAAAGAAACCCACCAGTGGAAATATTTCCAAAATAGAATGAATCTCTTCTTTAAAGCATCAGTCACCTAAGAATAGTGATTAGTTAAGATGTAAAAGGTCATGCCCATCTTTATGGAAATCATCTTGTCCAGAGACTGCATTTAACAGCTTTTTCCCTTCTGTGGTGCCTACATTCTTTCTATGTCCTCTTTGATGTTGTTCCCTTGCTGATAGTGTGGAGGGGAAGAAGTTAATGTAGATGTCTCCTTTAGAGCTGAGCACAAAATGCTTCTCCTAAGCATTTTGACCAATTTCCACCTCTCTGCACTGACTTCTACCCACTGTTAAAGTAGTTACTTTGATGGAGGTTGAGAGAAACCCAGGTTTAGGCCCAAACTATAAAGGTTCACAATGCAATTAACTTCGTGATCTTCAGCACCATTTTCTCCACTTAGGAAGTATCACCTTTTATAAGATAAAAAATCTTAATAGTTTTCTTGAAACAAAGTCTATTATGTAAAAGTTGATTTTAACTCAAAAATTGAACTGAAGAAATATGTTTCATCTGCTGAAGTATAAATATTAGTGTGAGACCTCTGAAACTTCTAACTTGTCTGACTCATTCTTATTTCTAGAATCCCATAATGAACAGCAATTTATGATAATGTGCATTAGAAGTGACTGTACAGATCCCATAACCTTATGTCATGGATGGCCCATGAAAACATGTAAAGGGTGTGAAGCCTGAGAAAGCCACACAAGTTGTGAAGTGGGAGCTCTGAAGCTCCCACCCTTTGCTTTGTAGAATTAGAGCCTGCCCATGCACTCCAGTTGCCAGTTTTTTTTTTGTTTTTTTTTTGGTAAAACTACTGACACTTGCTTGCTTTTTGTGTCATTCGTAGACTACTGCCATGTGCCATCCAGTGTGAGTGTTGCTGCTGGTGAGTGTGAATGTGGTTTGTCCACTGCTGTTGGATGGCTTATTTGCTTAGTTTCTCCATCAGTAAACCCCCCTCCCACATTAGCACTTGCTCAGCTTTAACTGTCTCCTCAGCCAATCACATGTTAAAGACCATGAGGGTCCTCTTGTTTAATATGTCCTTGTGTATCTATTAAACCGTGATCAGGATTTCTAGAATGGGTGCAGTAGATTTTGAAAACAGACTTACCTTTATGGATTTGGGGTTCCCTAGAGATCCAGTTAACATTTAATTGTTGGACTCTAATAAAACTGACAGTTTAAAAGTGAACAAAGGCTTATGGTTTTGTAACAGTGTTGGGTGAGCCATGACATTTCAACTGAAACATGAATTGTCATTATAACTCAATACAAATTTAACAATTGTATTTTGAATGAAATTATTTTAAAAATAAATTAATGAAAAAATGCAATTTAAGCCCTAACCACTTAGCAGAATAATTGTAGCAAATTCCAACCTAGGACCTGTGACCTTGCCAATCTTGACCTTTTAATTTGAATTGTAACCCCAAACATGTTTTCCCTGTGGTAAAGGCCACAGCTCCAACAAGAAAGCATCTATTTATCCTATAACAATGGTAATACTGGGCAAATCTTCCTGGTTTGCAACAGGTCATCATTGCAGGATGCAATGTCCACTGCACGATAGGATTTTTCATACATTTCCTTTCCTGCAACCTGCACAGAACCTACGAACCCTTAGAAAGCCATCACTAGTGAAGACATTTCCTTATTAGTTTGAGGTTAATTTATCTGTGTTTTGATCTCAATGTGTGTAATATATTCAGCTATAGGGCCTTACCATATAGTTATTAGAGGTAACCAAAGACAGTAACAATAGCCAGTGCTAAGTGGGAGATCCCTATTGTCTCTCTGACCAGTAAGTCACACCTCTGGAAGAATCCTATGCTTTGCACTTTAGTTTTCTCTTAAAAACATACATTGTGGAATTGTAACTCTTCTTTAAAGTTTGTTTGTTTGTTTATTAATTAA
Organism: Mus minutoides; assembly: GCA_902729485.2. Taxonomy (NCBI): domain Eukaryota; kingdom Metazoa; phylum Chordata; class Mammalia; order Rodentia; family Muridae; genus Mus; species Mus minutoides. The sequence goes on from LR749720.1 coordinate 1,793,453, forward strand.
TTTATTTATTTAGGCTTCTCTAATCATCTTTTACAGTCCTGTCTTTACTCCCCTCCCACTCTGCAACCTGGCTCCTCCTCATCCCACACCTACTCACACAGTCTCCAAGAGGATGGCCACACCCATCCCCATTACACCACGAGGCCTCCTCACTACCTGGGTCCTCTGGTCTTTCTAGGGTTACTTGCATCTTCTCTCACTGAGGTCAGATCAGACAGTCTTCTGCTGTATATGCAGGGAACCTCAAAATGGCTAGTATATGCTGAATGGTTGGTGGCTCAGTGACTGAGTGATCTCAGGGATTAAGGTTAGTTAGGTGGTTGGCCTCAGCTTCTTGCCAGCTTTTCCCTAATTCCACAACAGTGGTCCTTGGCTTCTGTCCATGGTTTGGGTGTAAGTATTTGCATCCTACTCTTTCAGCTGCTTGTTAAAATTTTATTTTTAACTACATTTTTTCATGGAATATATTTTGATCAGGTTCTGTCCCCTCTAAATACTCCTTGTGCATTCCTACCTTCCAACAAACTCAACTTCATGTTACTTCTTTCTCGCCCCCAAACAAAAACAACAAAAACAAAACCAAAAAGGTAAAATAAAATCAATGAATCAAGGAAACAAAAGCCCAATAAAAAAATCCTCACCAACAAACAAACACATTAAAGAAAACCCAAACAAAACAAAACAAAACAAAACATAAAACTCCAAATCATTAAGAACACATGGAATATGTTTTGTATTGGCCAACTATAAGCTTATTAACTCGAGGTTCCCATAAGTCCTCCTACACATCCTTAGTTTTATTTAACTCATCCTTTATTTTCTCCTATCCTCTATTTTCCAGTACTTATCCACATTTGTCCTTGATCCTCAGAATAGCCCTTTTGCAATAATACCTTGTTTTTAGCTGTTTTGCTGATGGTCAATTTCCTTTTACAAATACAAATTTTAAGAAATCACCTCATAATTCTGTTTATCCTTTGATAACTATACTTTTATAACTTAAGTATAACATATAAGTACTTTTTATATGTTATACTCTTTCTCCCAAGCACTTGGATTTCTGGTATTTGCCTCTGTGACTGGCCACAGAGTTAACAACTTTCTTTACATGCAATAGAAGCATACACAGTCAGAGAAGAGCAAGTGGTAACATATCTCTCAGGAGATAGTCATACCTGCCTCCTATCAACAAACACTTCAGGTTTGGTGACTGTATATGGGATTTATCCCCAGGTTGGGCAGTCTATGGATGGCATTTTCTTAAGTTTCTATACAATATTTTTCTCCCTATTTCCTCCTATTTTCCAGTCCCCAGAGGGAGAGAAGATGCCTGCATCCAAGTTAAGGTATCTTTGTGTACCTTGACAATGCTAAAGAACTGTTGCCTGATAATGGTGTAGTTACTAGAGTCAGACCTGAGGTTTGACTAAGGGAGTTTAGTGGTGATAAGTTTCCTGCATCCACCACAAACATTTACTCCAATGCAAAGCCACAAAAGTTTGCCCATCTGTTAAAATGCCATCTTCCAATGAACCCTGTGAGCAGCATGCACGTCTCTTGTGTCTCTTGTGTGCAGGTTTAGGTAAGCATCATTATGGGAGGAAAGTTAAGATCTCATGATGCAGCCTATATGCTTCATGTGTATTTGTGAAGGGTTAGTGTCTGCTGGATTCTTTTCCTCTTTGCTCATATTCAATACACAGCCCCCAAATAAAATCTCATGGCTGGCTAATGTGTACACTGAATCCAGTCTCCTCTCTCCTCTTCCCTTCCGTCTGTTCATGGCCACCATGGCTTTATTTATCTTCCTTTTATGTTCCTATAGTAAATTTAATGCTGTGTTTCTCCCCAGTTTATATCCAAGGTTAAAGAGAGGTGATCATTTGTTAAAGTTTTTTTTTTTTTATCTTTGACATTTCAGATCCAATGAGATTGTTGGATGTCTGTACTTTTCTGCTATTCTTTGGCATAAATTCTCATTAGAATAACCTTGTTCAAACTCACTGTATTTACCAAACATGCCTTGAATTACTGATTTAAAAAAAAATATTTTCTTTACTTACATTTCAAAAGTTATCCCCGGTTCAGGTCTCTGCTCCAAAAATCCTATATCCCATCCACCTCCCCCTGCTTCTATGAGGGTGCTGTCTAACCCACCCCTCCACTCCCACAGTCATTCCTCTACCCTGGGGCAGCAATCACCCCATAGAACCAAGGGCTGTACCTTGCCCTGATGTCCAACTAGACCATTCTCATCCACTGCTGGAGCCATGGGTCCCACAATGTGTACTCTTTAGTTGATTGTCCAGTCCCCAAAAGCTTCCAGGGATCTGGCCAATAGACACTGAGCTGCAAACCCCTACAGCTCCTTCAGTCCCTTCTCCAACTTCTCTATCAGGTACTCCAAACCCAGTCCAATGGTTGGCTGCAAGCATCTACCTTTGTATTTGTCAGGCTCCTGCAGAATATCTCAGGAGATAGTCATACCTGCCTCCTATCAACAAACACTTCAGGTTTGGCAACTGTATATGGGATTTATCCCCAGGTTAAGCAGTCTATGGATGGCATTTTCTTAAGTTTCTATACAATATTTTTTCTCCCTATTTCCTCCTGTATTTTATTTCCCTTCTAAAATTCAGTGAAGCATCCACACTTTGAACTTCCTTCTTGTTGGACTTCATATGGTCTGCAAATTTTATCTTGGGTATTCCAAGCTTTTGAGCTAATATCCACTTATAAGTTAGTGCATTATATGTGTGTTCTTTTGTGATTGGGTTACCTCACTCAAAATGATATTTTCTACTTACATCTATTTGCCTGCAAATTTCATGTAGTTATTGTTTTTAAATAGCTAAGTTGTATTCCATTGTGTAAATGTACCACATTTTCTCTATCCATTCCTGGGTAGAAAGGCATCTGGGTTCTGTCCAGCTTCTAGATTTTATACATGAGGTTTCTGTGAACATAGTGGAGCAGGTTTCCTTGTTATATGTTGGGAAATCATTTGGGTATATGCCCAGGAGTTGTATAGCTGGATCCTCAGGTAGTCCTATGTAAAATTTTCTATGGAATGAGCAGACTGATTTCCAGAGTTGTTGTACCATCTTGCACTCCCATGAACAATAGAGGAGTATTCCTCTTTTTTTTTTTTTTTTCACATCCTCACCAGTATCTGCTGTCACCTGAATTTTTTGAACTTAGCCATTTTGACTGTTGTGAGATAGAATCTCAGTGTTGGTTTGATTTGCATTACCCTGGTGACTAAGTATGTTGAACATTTATTTAGGAGCTTCTCGCCCACTCAAGTTAACTCACATGAGAATTCTCTGCTTAGATCTGTACCCCATTTTTAATGTGGTGATTTGGTTCTCTACTGTCTAACTTCTGGAGATCTTTGTATATATTGAATATCATCCCTCTATCACATGAGGGTTTAGTAAATATCTTTTACCAACTGTTGATTGTGGTTTTGTCCTATTGACAGAGTCCTTTGCCTTATAGAAGCTTTGTAACTTTAAGAGGTCCTATTTGTTGATTTTTGATCTTAGAGAATAAGAAATTGGTGTTATGCTGAAGAAATGTATTTACCTGTGCCCATGTATTTGAGGCTTTCCTCCACTTTATCTTCTATTAAATTCTGTGTATCTGGTTTTATGCAGAGGTCCTTGATCCACTTGGACTTGAATTTCTACAAGGAGATAAGAATGGTTTGATTTGTACCTTTCTATATATCGACCGTCAGTTGAACAAGCACCCTTTGTTGAAAATGCTATATTTCTTATATTAATGGATTCATTATTTAGTATTTAAATGACGATTTTACACAGATTCACAGTACTTCTTCCCTGAATATTAGGAGAAAGACTGACTGCCAGAGTATGCTGATCCACTGAAGTGTCATCTCTGATGAAGTCTAATCCTGAATAGAAATCTGCTTACTAACTTTTCATAAGTGCATTGAGTGAGTTTTTATTATTAGTTAATATTTAATTAGGACCTAGATCTATAGCCTAGTCTGACATGATTATAATCCTCCTAATTCAGCCTCTCAGTGGTGAGGTTATAGGCCCACATCAGCTGTCTTAATTTTAAAGGTTTAGTCAACATTTTCACATACATTTTTAAAGAATATTGTCATGGCAATTAATGCACCATCATGCAGAGATTATGGTTGTGTTGTAAGCAGGGAGTGAGTTGATCAACATGTATTAGCAAAGTCCCTTGAATTTTGAGGGACAGGGATGAAAGAGGACAGCAACTGCAACAGCAGTCACAATCCCTCTTCAGGGACTGTATTCCAAACCACTTTTCCTCTTAAAAAAGTATATATGACCTTGTACTCTGCACCATGAAATATGTTTCTTCTTTTCATCTGATGTTTTTGCAAAGACTCTCAAAGCAAATCAATTTTAATATAAAATTGTCCCTTAGAATATGGAAAACTAATTTAACTTGCTAATGAAAAATTAACAGTGCAGACTATATGAGGATATATTCAATCAAAAGGTTATTTTTATTTTCCATTTTTAGTTTATTTATTTTTGTGTCATGTACACACATGTGCATATGAATTTCATAGCATGAATGAAACTAAAGGGCAATTAGGGAATTATTTCTTTCCTACTTTATGAAGTCTTAAATCTGAACTCAGGTTGTCGGATAGGCTACGCCATGTTAGTAGCCAAAGTTTTTTGTATGAGTTTAGAGAAAATTAATTTTTTATTGATACACTTATGATTAAGTCAATATTCTATACATTTTGGTTAATAAACCTTGTGTCAAAACCTTGGCCTTAATCAATATTACCTTCGAACTTAAATAACTGCTCTTTTTGTTTTTTATTTTATTGAGCATCATTGGTAATGTGTTCACTATGGAAGACAGAGGCAGTGCATTTTTTAGTTTTCCAGATATAGATAATGATAACTAAGGCAAAGCCCACTCCTGTATCTATGCAATGGAAGCAAATAAATTCTCTGATTGAGTGTGACAAGTAAAGGAACGGTAAAAGCAGAAAGTTTTGTCACCTTTGTTGACTTCTTATGATGATTTGTAAATACTTAGTTACCAAATATTTTAACCACAGTTCTCAATCCACTGTGCAAATAGGTTAATGAGCTGAAAAGGGAAGAAATGCTCTTCTAAAATCTGTCTTAACATGTCAAAAGCCATTTTTCTCTAGTACAAAGAGAAGCTTCATCTTTAAAATGGATGCCATTGCTCAAGTCCTGAGGAATCACTCTCTGTTTCTCAAATGACATAAAAGCAAGTATATAATCCTGATAAATAATACACAGATTGTCCTCACTAGGATCAACCATTTCAAAACACACTACTTTGGCAGCACACTTAATTACTAATTTTTAATTTTAGGTTTTTATTTGTTGGTTGGTTGGATAGTGCTTGTTACCTTTTATACATAGGATAATTTATACCTTTAAAATTCATTTATTTGCTGTAAAATATATGTTTAGAATAAATGAATAGTTGCTTGAACAGTTATAGTTTCTTATACAAACTTTTGTAATCTGCACATATCTTATCTGTCTTGGATCCATTTGATGAAATTTAAAATCACAGATATATTAATATTCATTGCAGTTGCTGCTTATGTTAGCTCAAGACTTTCAATCAAACAGGTATATGAGTTTGTGGGCAGCCTAGCCTTCATAGTATGATTGATGTCACTGTGTGCTACAGAGTTAGATTGTGTGTCTTATGAAGCCTGATCATAATGATGATAATGATGATAATACTAAAGCTCTCTAGAACAGAAATACTTTCTAGGGAGAAACAATATCTTGTGTAGCATCCTACTAAACCTCAATTATTCAATATGTATGTAGTAATAAGTTTTAATCCACAACCCACATTATACACAAGGGTTAGTGTTCTGGATCTTATCACTATCAATATATCTTTAAATTCACGGTCATACAGTGCGTGCACATGTAATGTCCTTAAGTTGTGAAATAATTTGGCTCATTGTTTGTCTGACAATTAAATTCAAATATTCAAGCCTTGAAGTTGAATCTTCATATAAATGCATCCACTGGAAGTCATGAGAAATATGAGTTTTAATAAATATGTACATATTTTCAAGCACCATTCTACAAGTAATTTTTATGTCAAGTTGGTAGAAGTCACCTGAGAGGGGGGAATCTCAATTGATAAAGTGCCTCAATAAGAAAGTTCCTCATTGATGGACAATGATGTGGAAGTTTAAGCAAAACAAATCCTTTCTTCTCCCAAATTGTTTTGGTCATGGTGTTTCATCACAGCAATAGAAACCATCAAACTAAAGCAGAGCAATTTTTTTCACCTTCCAAAGTTCTTTTCTGCACCCCGCATCTGATCCCAGGCAAGCAGACATGTGCTTTCTTTTACTGTAACTGAGAAAAGCCTAGTGCAGAGTGTTATGTACTATGTACAGAGCTGTGTTTATTTCTATTTCTCTGCATCTTCCATTGCTATCATAGTCACTATGATGTTTTAGCTAATTCAAGCTTTTTTCTTAGATCAGTGTTTCATTCTACTTCTTAAAAAACACTTTTGCATTGCACCATTATTCCACAATATTCTTCCATCACATATGAACATGTGTTTCCAAATTTTGACAATTATGAATATTTGACATTTATAGAAGTTGTCACGTAAATTCATTTCTGAATCATTGTGTGAATATCAATTTTAATTCTTTTTAGTCATTATCTTTTACGAACTACTATCTTCTGTTTCCTCTTAAACCCAAAGTTCAAAACAGTGACATATTTTGCTAAAGACTGGTCCCTTTGAAGTCTAATTCTTATATAGTAAGAGTAGCTTTCATTTTCTTCCCTTCTTTGGCAGAGTATCATTAACTGAGACAAGCCTAAATCTCCCTGTGCATGGAAGGTTAGTACTGAACCTTGAACCCTCCTACCTTCAATTCCAAAATCCTGGGACTACAATTGTTTCCACTAGTCCTGGATAAATCTAACATTAAAGATCTTCATTTTGAGTTCTTTAGACAGATTTCTTTGTTAGGGAAAAAATGGCTGCAGTATGTCTCTGAAAATGTGAGGTTTGATCAATCCCCAGATAATATATCAGCAAGAATAGAAATATGATTTATACTGGTTTATACAAGAAGATCTTATTTATTAAATAATCATCTTTGACTTCTCCTTGTTCTACATAGCCAAGGCTGTCCCAGAACTCACAATCCTTATGTTTCAGCATATGGACTAATTTGCTCTGTGTTCTAATTATTATTTTATCCTGCAGCATTTAAACAAAATTTAAAAGATTATTTATGCCCTGTAATATATTATCCTGCAGATTGCCATGTTTCTGTGAAGGTCCATTAGCTAGGATGGGCAGAGTGAAAAGGGGGAAAACAATCCACAAGTATAGTTACAAGCTTTCATCTGTGATTGTGTTCCAAATCTTCCCTTTCTCCTTACACCATGAGCATATAAGATTGTGTTCTGGCTGGTCCATCCTTTTGTCTCAGCTCCACACTTGATCTCTGTAACTCCTTCAATGTGTGCTTTGTTCCTCTTTCTAAGAAGAGGTTAAATGTCCATACTTTAGTCTTCATTCTTCTTGAGTTTCATGTGTTTTGCAAATTGTATTTTGGGTTATCTTAGTTTCTGGGCTAATATCCACTTATCAGTGAATACATGTTATGTGAGTTCTTTTTGCCCAGGGATTTCATAAATTCATTGTTTTTTTAATAGCTGAGTAGTACTCCATTGTGTAAATGTACCACATTTTCTGTATCCATTCCTCTGTTGAGGGACATCTGGGCCGGGGACTCATCCCATAATCAGCCACCAAATGCAGACACTATTGCATAGGCCAGCAAGATTTTGCTAAAAGGGCCCTGTGTCTCATACGAGGCCATGCCAGTGCCTGGCAAACACAGAAGTGGATGCTCATAGTCAGCTATTAGATGGAATACAGGGTTCCCAATAAAGGAGCTAGAGAAAGTACCCAAGGAACTGAAGGGCTCTCCAACCCTATAGGTGGAAGAATAATATGAACTAATCAGCACCCCCAGAACTAGTGTCTCTAGCTGGGTATGTAGCAGAAGATGGCCTAGTTGGCCATCATTTGGAAGAGTGGACCCTTGGTCTTGCAAACTTTATATGCCCCAGTACAGGGGAATGCCAGGGCCAAGAATTGAGAGTGGGTGGGTAGGGGAGCAGAGCAGGGATTGGGGAGGGTATAGGGGACTTTCAGTATAGCATTTGCAATGCAAATTAAGAAAATATATAATAAATTTGGTGAAAAAAGACTGTGTTCTGTGTGTTATACATATGTTTTTACTTTTATCCTATCATTTATATCAACAAGTGGGAGAGCAGTTTCATCATAAAATAACTTCTTGGAAATATTGAAAATCAGTTTTCTTTACTGACCAAAAATTTCAAGTGTGAAAAAAGATGGGGATTTTTTTTGTGACAGAGATCATTTCATTTTAATGAGCTTACACAAAAGAAAATATTCCAGTGTTAAAATTATGATTAATAGGTTAAATGTTCTGTCTACTTTCATGAATAGAATTTTTTTAAATCATGACTTATTTCAATGAATGACAATAATTAAAGAGTTGCCTCTTGTTGTTTTTGTTCTTCAGTACCTTGAACACAATGAAATACAATGTAAAAGATGGTGGATGTGTGTTCTTATCTAAAGCAAGACTAGAAAATAGTAACTGTTTAAATTCATACTTCTGTATTTGTGGGAAGAGACTGGGTAAATTCCCTGATTGACTATCCAACGAGTGTTAAAGGTAAAAAGTGAAATTTTCTGACTCTCATTTGTTTTCTGTAATAATTCATGACTCCTCACAAACAAGTGTTTTCACCATTGAATTTAGTCTGCAGTGTAAAGAGAGAGACAACTGGGAAGATTTTGGGAATGTTCTCTGAAACATGACTTGACAGAGCAGAGGACTTCTTCCTTCCTTGTAGAGACTGGACAGATCTTCTCTGGTGCCCCAAAGCTTGGATGAATCTGTTTTATTTGTTTGCATAAACTCCAAATAGAAGTAAATAAAGAACCTTAATAAACAGCCTGAGTTCTTTTCTTTTGTTTTCTTTTGTTTTCTTTTGTTTTCTTTTGTTTCCTTTCCTTTCCTTTCCTTTCCTTTCCTTTCCTTTCCTTTCCTTTTCTTTTCTTTTCTTTTATTTCTTCTTTATTTTGGGGGACAGTAAAGAGTTTATTTCATCTTATATCTTAAAGTACATTATGAATGGCAGTCAGGGCAGGAAATCAAACATGACCTAAGAGGCAGGCAGTGAAGAAGAGATAATGAAGGAATAGAATTATTATCTTGTGCAGACTGATTTCTTATTCCAGCTGTCCAGGGATGGCATTTGCAATAGTAAATCATCAGTCAAAAATACTTAATGATCTTTTGCTTACTAGACAATCTGATAGAGGCATTTTATCAACTGAAATTTTCTTTTTCAGTTTGACCCCTATTAGTCTATATTTAATAAAAAGAAAGAAGGAAAGAAAGAAAGAAAGAAAGAAAGAAAGAAAGAAAGAAAGAAAGAAAGAAAGGAAGAAAGAAAGGAAGGAAGGAAGAAAGAGGAAAAGAGAAAGAAGAAAGTATTGAAAGAAAGAAAGAAAGAAGGAAAGAGAGGAAGGAAGGAAGGAAGGAAGGAAGGAAGGAAGGAAGGAAGGAAGGAAGGAAGGAAGGAAGGTTGGTTTTCTCAAAGAACCAGCTCCTGCTTTTCTTGATTCTTTGTGCAGTCTTTCTCTTTCTACTTGGTTGATTTCAGCCCTGAGTTTGATTAATTTTGGCACCATGAGTTTGATTATTTCCTGCCATCTACTCTTGGATGTATTTGATTCTTTTTGTTTTAAAACTTTCAGGTGTGCTATTAAGTATGCTCTCTCCAGTTTCTTTTTGAGTTACTTAGAGCGATGAGTTTTCTGCTTAGCACTTCTTTCATTGTGTCCCATAAGTTTTGGTATGTTGTGCCTTCGTGTCCATCAAATCCTAAAATGTCTTAATTTCTTTATTTCTGCCTTGACCAAGTTATCCTTAAGTAGAGTGTTATTCAACATCCTTATGTATGTGAGCTTTCTCTGGTTTATGTTGTTATTGAAGAGAAGCCTTTGTCCATGGTTATGGATGCATGGGATTATTTCAATATTCCTTTATCTGTAGAGTCCTGATTTGTGAATGATTATATGGTGAATTTTGGAGTAGGTACTATGAGGTGCTGAGAAGAAGGTATATACTTTTGCTTTAGGGTGCAATATTATATAAATATCAGTTAGTTAGATTTAGTTCACAAGTTCTGTTAGTTTCACTGTGTCTATGTTTAGTATCAGTTTCCATGATCTGTACATTTATGAGAATGGGGTGTTGAAGTATCCCACTATTATTATGTGAGGTATAATGTGTGCTTTGAGCTTTAGGAAAGTTTCTTTTATTTATGTGGCTGGCCTTGCATTTGTAGCATAGATGTTCACAATTGAGATTTATTCTTGGTAGATTTTTCCTGTGATGAGTATGAAGTGTCCTTCTTTATCTCTTTGATAACTTTTAGCTTAAAGTTGATATTATTCAATATTAGAATGGCTACTTCAGCTTGCTTCTTGGGACCATTTGCTTGGAAAATAGTTTTCCAGTACTTTACTCTGAGGTAGTGTCTCAATATTGGGAAGGTCATATGCCCTAGGTTGGTACTTGGTATAAGCACTCTGCTAAGTGGTCACTGGTTAAATGAACATTTACAGCTATAGCCTAGACCTGTGATGCTCTCAACATCCATCAGAGAAGCTTCTTTATTCAGTGGGGCAGAGTCAATGCAGTGTGGCAGAATTGGCCAAAATGCTTTGGAGAAGTATTTATGTACTGAGCCCTAAAGGAGACATCTTCATCAACATCTTTCTCTCCATACCACCAGCAAGACTCAAAGAATAGCAGGGAAAAGAAAAAAAAAAAAAAAGAATATAAGGACCAGAGAAGGGGGATTTGTGAAATTATGCCTTCTGGGCAAGATTAAATATTGTAAAGATTAGTTATTTTTAGAAATCAGTATTAGGAGACAGCAGCTGAAAAAGTGAGATACAATTCTTTTTTTTTCCAACTATTATTAGATAATTTCTTCATTTACATTTCAAGTGTTATCCAGAAAGTTCCCTATACCCTCCCCTCTCCCGGCCCTGCTCCCCTACCCACCCGCTCCCACATCTTGGCCCTGGCATTCCCCTGTACTGGGGCATATAAAGTCTGCATGAGCAAGGGGCCTCTCTTTCCAATGATGGCCAACTAGGCCATCCTCTTCTATATATGCAGCTAGAGACATGAGCTCAGGGGGTACTAGTTAGTTCATGTTATTCTTCCACCTATAGGGTTGAAGACCCCTTCAGCTCCTTGGGAACTTTCTCTAGCTCCTTCCTTGGAAACCCTGTGTTCCATCTAATAGCTGACTGTGAGCTTCCACCTCCATGTTTGCCAGGCATTGGTATAGTCTCCCACGAGACAGCTATATCCGGGCAATTTCAGCACTATCTTGCTGGCATATGCTATAGTGTCTATGTTTGGTGGCTGATTGTGGGATGGATCACTGTCAGCCGCAGTCATTGGGTCCATCCTTTGGATTCCACTTCGCACATGATCTCTGTAACTCTTAATTGAAGGTGTGGCCACTGGTGGGTTTCCTGCTTCCAGTTCATGGCCTACCACTGTGCACCTGTGGACAGTTCATTAGGAAGGCAAGAGTTATCATGGCACATGTTAGTAATTCGACTAGGAGAAGGAGCAAATATGTTCATATATTATTTGATGTGTATGTGATTCTCAAGAAAAAGTAATATTACTAAAAAGGTTAATCAGTAAACAGATTTCTAACAGATTATAGATAAAAAATAAGATTGAAGTTCACACAACACATCTTTAAATGGAATGCAAACGTACATATATATGTATGTATACATAAACATGTACTTATATTTATAAATAACTTGCAATAATATAAGCTAACAACAACAAAAATATCAAACTAATATCTATTATACTCAGACTCATGAACATTCCCTCACTTTAAACCATCTTAAGTGGTTAACTTTCTAGTGCCCTTCCCATGTTAGAACACACAATCCTTAGATGTATGCAATACTAAGGCACTTTTAGTCATCTCTTTGACTATATATCTTCCTTTGTAACACTTGATCATGAACCGCCTTATACAAATTGTCCATATGCCTGAGCTCCATAGTAAATGAGGAAAACCATGAGAAATAGAGAAAAGCCTTTGCAGACAACCCTCTCAGTCCCCAAATGAGGGTTAGAGTCTGAAGGGTTCAGAAACTCACAGTTTAGATGGGCCATTGTCAATCAATGTCCATTCCTTTTTTTTTTTTTTTTTTGAGACAGGATTTCTTTGTATAGTCCTGGCTGTCTCGGAACTCACTTTGTAGACCAGGCTGGCCTTGAACTCAGAAATCTACCTGCCTCTGCCTACCGAGTGCTGGGATTAAAGGCGTGCACCACTTCACCCAGCCTTTTTCTTTTTTTTTTTTTTTTTCTCATATGACAATCCAACTCAGTAACTGTCTAAAATAACTTGTAGTCAAAGTAATTTCTGTAAAGGAAAAAAAACATATACATAGTTTATGATCAAATTTCTGTCTGTTGGATGAGAGAACAAGCAGGAAAAATTCCAAGCATTGTCTAATTGTCTCTTTTTTTCTTCAGTCCTCACTCCTGCACTGTAGAATGACTAAGCAGGCTTGGTCAGGTGGGTAGATGCAACTTCAATTTATCTAAAGAATAGTATCCAGTTACATGTTATTGTAATAAAATACCTAATATTGGGTGATTTGTGAAGAAATGGCTTCTATAAGCTCACATTCTCAAAGGATGGAGGTACAAGACTGGAAAACAAATAGCACAGCTATAGATGTTTACCAAAATAAATAGGTAGATGATAGATAGAAAGATAGATAGATAGATAGATAGATAGATAGATAGATAGATAGATAGAAGATAGATTGAATTGATAGATAAACATATTTGGGGGTAACACAGGTGATAAGGCTTTGGGAATCTGAATAACTAGTACAACAAAGAATGCTAGAATTGAATTTTGAACAAGAACTTGATGAAATATTAACTAATAATTAAAATTTCATTCAATATTTTTCTGAAAGGAAATGATGTTGATTCCTATATAGACTAAAGTTCAGTAGAGGTGAGTAACTCCCAAAGGATTAGCAAAGTGTTGCAGTCAGTCTTTCTCCTAATAGGCAGGGAAAGAAGAATAATGAACTTATGGAAAACGATCATTTAAACCCTAAATAATTAATGTGGACATATGCAGTGGAGGGCAAGTGTAGCCTCAGCATTTGGGAGGCAACTGTAGGGGGATCAGGAGTTTAAGGTTGGCTTGGGCAAGTGACTTTGAATGTAGGTTGTGTGATGAGAAAGTATGTCAAAGAAGATGAAGCAGGGGTAAAACCTAGATAACTCAGATGGCAAAGGGAAAATCTTCAACAGAAGACAATGGTATCAAGAATATTCAAACCACCTTACTCCACTCTTGAGACTTCATAAGCCTGTTCAAACACATGAGTCTATAGTGAACATACCTAAACATAGAGTAATACAAAATGCATTTGGTCCAACTAAAAGTCCCTGTAGTCTACATCAGAATAAACAATGTTCAAAGTCCAAAGTTCAAAGTCTTTTCTGAGATTTAATCACTTAAATGTAATCCCTTATGAAACCAAAACTAAACAGCAGATAATATACCTCTATGGTTACAGGACATATAATATTATTCCAAAATGTCACATGAAGAAATACTAGACTAAAGCCAGACAGGAATCCAGATAGGCCACTCCAAACTATCTGACACCTTTTCACCTTTGTTGACTGCAATAAACTTCTTTCTCCTGGGATGGTTATATACACTGTTAGCCGCTTTCTTGACTCATAGTCTCTTGTTCCAATATGTAGGATCTACTCATGATCTTCTGGGTTCCTCCAAAGGCTTACATAACTTCTCCAGTCCTGCCCTTAGTATCATTCTAGATTATGGTTGACTCCACTTCATTGCTACTGCTATTCTTGGGGGTCAAGCAATGATACTGGCATCTTGAATATACTGGGGTCTTCTGCTGTAACTAGAATTTACCAATAGCTTCTCATAAGCTGTCTTCATGGTGTCAAACCTCAATTTCTTTGTATGACCCTCTCAGTTACTGGCTATCAACTGTAACTGAGGCTGCCTCTTTATCAATGGCCATTCCGGGTCTCTCACAGTACCAAGCCTCTGCTGCCCTCCATGACCCTTTCATATCTGCAAATTCAGTACTACCAGGATGATTCGTGCTCATTACTATCTCTATCTGAAGCAAGAAGTACAACCTTTGCTCTCTCAAACACAGCTTATTTGTGCTCTCAGAAAATACTTCCCAAAAGATTTCACCTTAGTGATGCTGGTTTTATATTAATAACAGCTAGTTTCTTATGTACAGCTAACAAGCATCAATTGCCTTTTATTCCTTTTATTCTTTACTCTAACGTCAGATACTATGGCTGAAGCTACTCAGTTCAACTACTTGCTGGGGCTGAACATGCCCTACTTCCTTATACTATTACTAGCTCTCTGTTTTCCAACTCCCTTACTGCATAACTTTGTATGTCCTGAAACATTTTCTGTAGATAGACCTTGAACCCAGGGATCTTCAAGGCTCTGCCTCCTGAATTGTGAGATTAAAGGTATATGCCATAATGCCTCGATTTAAGCTTTTCTACACCTAGAACTTACACTGTTCCTGGCCGGACTTGAACACCTTGATCTTCCTGTCTTTGTCTCCTGGCATTAAAGGTGTTTTGTACCACTGTACCTGGGCCTAAGATTTTCATCTCCACTATTCCTAAAGGTCTGGATCAAAATTGGTATCATCTACTATCAAGATTTAGATCACAGAATTGCCCTCCATTTCTGGATTGGAGTTCTTTCTAGATTAAAAGGAAAACCATTCCTTTTTCAATGGCAAACACAACAACACCCTTAGCTAGATGGGATCTGGCTCTGAGATTACCAATCGCTTAATTATTTATCTCCTTGAAGATAGAATTCAGCTCCATTTCACTTCCAGGTGCCCGTATATTATTACAATATACATTTTTGTTTTGTTTTCTTTCTTTTTAAGCTTGCTATGTTTGATCAAAATGTACTTCATGAGAATAAATTAGAAAACAAAGTCACTGCTGGTCTTTTTTGAGAGTTCGCTCATCAAAGCAAATAATAAAAATCGCTTTAACTTAGCCTCAGTTAGACTCTATGGAGAAATGCAAAAAGCAGCCACATTCTTTACCTGACTACCACAAGCAGTCTCTAGGCTATTTACTAAATTGCCTCTCCACTGAAACCTCTTGGAAAGAGTCTGCACATTATAAATCTCGGTCAGCATCAAAGTCTTCCATTTTTCTACTAGAAAGAGGAACACTCCTCTATTGTTTATGGGATTGCAACCTGGTACAACCACTCTGGAAATAAGTCTGGCAGTTCCTCAGAAAATTGGACATGGAGTTACCTGAGGACCCAGCGATACCACTCCTGGGAATATATGCAGAAGAGATTCCAACATATAACAAGGATACATGCTTTACTATGTTCATAGCAGCCTGATTTGCAATAGCCAGAAGCTGGAAAGAACCCAGATGTCCTTCTACAAAGGAATGGATACAAAAAGGGGGTACATTTACACAAAGGAGTACTACTCAGCTACTAAAAACAATGTATTCATGAAATAATTAGACAAATGGATGGAAGTGGAAAATATCCAGAGTGAGGTATCAGAAACACAAAAGAACACACATGGTATGCATTCACTAATAAGTGGATATTAGCTCAAAATTTGGGAGTACCCAAATATAATCCACAGACCACATGAAACGCAGAAAGGAAGACTAAAGTGTAGATGTTTCAGTCATTCTTAAAATGAATAATAAAATACTCATCAGAGCAAATAAAAAAGACAATGTGTGAAGTTGTGACTGAAGGAAAGTCTCTCCAGAGACTTTTCCACCTGGGGATCTATCCCATAGATAGTCAACAAACACAGACACACTTGTTCAAGCCAAGAATTATGTGCTGACAGGAGCAAGATATAGCTGTCTCCTGAGAGGCTTTGTCAGAGCCTGCCAGACACAGATGCTCACAGCTAATCTTTGGATTGATCAAGGGTTTCCCAGTGGAGGGGTTAATGAAAGGACTGAAGGAGTTGATGAAGTTTGAAACCACATAGGAAAAACAACATCAACCACCCAGAAACCCCCAGAGCTCTCCAGGGACTAAAGTAACAACCAAGGAGTACACATGAAGGGACAAATGCCTCCAGCCACATATGTAACAGAGAATGTCCTTGTTGGACTCCAGTGGAAGAAGAAGCCTTTGGTCTTGATGCTCCAATGTAGGGGAATATCTTGGCAGGGAGGTGGGTGGGTAGAGGAATACCCTCATAGAAGCTTTCGGAGGGGGGTGGAATTGAGTATTTCAGGGGATGGGGGAAACATGGAAAGCAGATAATACTCCTAATATAAATAAAGAAATTATCCAATTAAAAAGTAAAATTTAACTAAATAAAATAACCAATAAAAAAGTCCCACTTAAAACATTCCACTGTCATACAAATCTTTCACTTCCTTGTTAAGAGTCACACCAAGATATTTTATATTGTTAGTGACTATTGTGAAGGGTGATGTTTCCCTGATCTCTTTCTCAGCCAGTTCATCCTTTGTATAGAGAAAGGCCATCAATTTGTTTGAATTAATTCTATATCCAGCTACTGCACTAAAGCTGTTTATCAGGTTTAGGAGTTCTCTGGTGGAGTTTTTGGGGTCACTTATATATACTATCATACCATCTGCAAATAGTGTAATTTGAGTTCTTCCTTTCCAATTTGTATCCCCTTGACCTACTTTTGTTGTCGAATCGCTCTGGCTAGAACTTCAAGTACTATATTGAATAGGTAGGGAGAAAGTGGTCAGCCTTATCTGCTCCCTGATTTTAGTGGGATTGCTTCCAGTTTCTCTCCATTTAGTTTGATGTTGGCCACTGGTTTGCTGTAGATTGCTTTTATCATGTTTAGGTAAGGGCCTTGAATTCCTGATCTTTCCAAGACCTTTATCATGAATGGGTGTTGGATTTTGTCAAATGCTTTCTCAGCATCTAAGGAGATGATCCTGTGGTTTTTACCTTTGAGTTTGTTTATATAGTGTATTACGTTGATGGATTTCCATATATTAAAGCATCCCTACATTCCTGGGATGAAGCCTACTTGGTCATGATGGATGATCATTTTGATGTGTTCTTGGATTCGGTTGGCAAGAATTTTATTGAGTATTTTTGCGTCGATATTCATAAGGGAAATTGGTCTGGAGTTCTCTATCTTTTTTGTGTCTTTGTGTGGTTTAGGTATCAGAGTAATTGTGGCTTCATAAAATGAATGGGTAGTGTACCTTCAGATTCTATTTTGTTGAATGCTTTGAGAAGAAATGGAATAAGGAAATGCAGGAAAACACAGATAAACAACTAGAAGCATTTAAAGAGGAAAAACTTAGAGAGTTAGAGGAAAACAATACCAAACAGGTGATGGAATTTAACAAAGCCATCAAGACTTAAAATTGAAGTTTAAACAATTAAGAAAAACCAAAAGGAGATAACCCTGGAGATATAAACCTTAGGAAAAAAATCAGGAACCATAGATATGAGCATCAGCAACAGAATACAAGAGATAGAAGAGAGAATCTCAGGCACAGAAGATTCTATAGGGAGCATAGACAAGACAATCAAAGAAAATGCTAAATACAAAAAGATCCTAACACAAAATATCCAGGAAATCCAGGACACAGTGAGAAGACCAAACTTAAGGATAATAGGAGTAGATGAGAAGGAAGACTATCAAACTAAAGGGCCACCAAATATCTTCAACNAAGATATTTTATATTGTTAGTGACTATTGTGAAGGGTGATGTTTCCCTGATCTCTTTCTCAGCCAGTTCATCCTTTGTATAGAGAAAGGCCATCAATTTGTTTGAGTTAATTCTATATCCAGCTACTGCACTAAAGCTGTTTATCAGGTTTAGGAGTTCTCTGGTGGAGTTTTTGGGGTCACTTATATATACTATCATACCATCTGCAAATAGTGTAATTTGAGTTCTTCCTTTCCAATTTGTATCCCCTTGACCTACTTTTGTTGTCGAATCGCTCTGGCTAGAACTTCAAGTACTATATTGAATAGGTAGGGAGAAAGTGGTCAGCCTTATCTGCTCCCTGATTTTAGTGGGATTGCTTCCAGTTTCTCTCCATTTAGTTTGATGTTGGCCACTGGTTTGCTGTAGATTGCTTTTATCATGTTTAGGTAAGGGCCTTGAATTCCTGATCTTTCCAAGACCTTTATCATGAATGGGTGTTGGATTTTGTCAAATGCTTTCTCAGCATCTAAGGAGATGATCCTGTGGTTTTTACCTTTGAGTTTGTTTATATAGTGTATTACGTTGATGGATTTCCATATATTAAAGCATCCCTACATTCCTGGGATGAAGCCTACTTGGTCACGATGGATGATCATTTTGATGTGTTCTTGGATTCGGTTGGCAAGAATTTTATTGAGTATTTTTGCGTCGATATTCATAAGGGAAATTGGTCTGGAGTTCTCTATCTTTTTTGTGTCTTTGTGTGGTTTAGGTATCAGAGTAATTGTGGCTTCATAAAATGAATGGGTAGTGTACCTTCAGATTCTATTTTGTTGAATGCTTTGAGAAGAAATGGAATAAGGAAATGCAGGAAAACACAGATAAACAACTAGAAGCATTTAAAGAGGAAAAACTTAGAGAGTTAGAGGAAAACAATACCAAACAGGTGATGGAATTTAACAAAGCAATCAAGACTTAAAATTGAAGTTTAAACAATTAAGAAAAACCAAAAGGAGATAACCCTGGAGATATAAACCTTAGGAAAAAAATCAGGAACCATAGATATGAGCATCAGCAACAGAATACAAGTGATAGAAGAGAGAATCTCAGGCACAGAAGATTCTATAGGGAGCATAGACAAGACAATCAAAGAAAATGCTAAATACAAAAAGATCCTAACACAAAATATCCAGGAAATCCAGGACACAGTGAGAAGACCAAACTTAAGGATAATAGGAGTAGATGAGAAGGAAGACTATCAAACTAAAGGGCCACCAAATATCTTCAACAAAATAATAGAAGAAAACTTTCCATACCTAAAGAATGAGATGCCCATAAACATACAAGAAGCCTACAGAACTCCAAATAGGCTGGACCAGAAAAGAAATTCCTCCTGACACATAATAATCAGAACAACATATGCACTAAATAAAGAGAGAATATTAAAGGCACCAAGGGAAAAAGGTCAAGTAACATATAAGGGCAGGCCTATCAGAATTACTCCAGACTTCTCACCAGAGACTATGAAAGCCAGAAGATCATGGACAGAGATTATACAGACACTAAGAGAACACAAATGCCAGCCCAGGCTACTATACCTAGCAAAACTCTCATTTACCAAAGACGGAGAAACCAAAGTATTCCAAGACAAATTCAAATTCACACAATATCTTTCCACGAATCCAGCCCTTCAAAGGATAATAACAGAAAAACACCAATACAAGGACAGAAACTCTGCCCTAGAGAAAGCAAGAAATTAATCCTTCAACAAACCTAAAAGAAGACAGCCACAAGAACAGAATCCCAACTCTAAAAACAAAAATGTCAGTAAACAACAGTTATTGTTCCTTAATATTGCTTAATATCAATGGACTCAATTCTCCGATAAAAAGACATAGACTATCAGACTAGCTACACAAACAGGACCCGGCATTTTGCTGTCTACAAGAAACACACCTCAGGAAAAAAGACAGACACTACCTCAGAGTGAAAGGCTGGAAAACAATATTCCAAGAAAACGGCCCGAAGAAAAAAGCTGGGGTAGCCATTCTAATATCGAATAAAATAAACTTTCAACCCAAAATTATCAAAAGAGACAAAGAGGGGCACTTTATACTCATCAAAGGCAAAATCTTCCAAGAGGAACTTTCAATTCTGAATATCTATGCTCCAAATGCAAGGGCAGCCACTTTTATTAAAGAAACTTTAGTAAAGCTCAAAACACACATTGCATCTCACACAATAATAGTGAGAGACTTCAACACCCCACTCTCATCAATGGACAGATCCTGGAAAGAGAAAGAAAACAGAGTCTCAGTTGAACTAATGGAAGCTATGAAACAAATGGTCTTAACAGATATCTACAGAATATTTCATCCTAAAACAAAAGGATATAGCCTTTTCTCAGCACCTCATGGAACCTTCTCCAAAATTGATCACATAGTTGGCCACAAAACAGCCCTCAACAG
The DNA here is from genome assembly GCA_902729485.2 of Mus minutoides. Lineage (NCBI taxonomy): Eukaryota > Metazoa > Chordata > Mammalia > Rodentia > Muridae > Mus > Mus minutoides. The sequence goes on from LR749720.1 coordinate 1,813,859, forward strand.
ATTCAAAAATATTGAAATTGTACCACGCATCCTATCATATCACAATGGACTAAGGCTGCTCTTCAATAACAACATAAGTAGCAGAACACCATCATTCACTTGGAAACTGAACAACACTCTACTCGATGATACTTTGGTCAAGGAAGGAATAAAGAAAGAAATTAAAGACTTTCTAGAGTTTAATGAAAATGAAGCCACAACATACCCAAATTTATGGGACACAATGATAGCATTCCTGAGAGGTAAATTCATAGCTCTGAGTTCCTACCCAAAAAAATGGAGAGAGCTTACACCAGTAGCTTGGCAGCACATCTGCAGGCTCTAGAACAAATGGAAGGAAAGTCACCTAAGAGGAGTAGATGTCAGGAAATAATCAAACTCAGGGGTGAAATCAACCATGTGGAAACAAAAAGAACTATCCAAAGAATCAATCAAACCAGGAGCTGATTCTTTGAAAAAGTCAACAAGATAGACAAACCCTTGGCCAGACTCACTAGAGGGCACAGGGATACCATCCGAATCAACAAAATCAGAAATGAAAAGGGAGACATAACAAAAGGTCCTGAGGAAATCCAAAACACCATCAGATCCTTCTACAAAAGGTTATATTCAAAAAAACTGGAAAATCTGGATGAAATGGATAACTTTCTAGACAGATACCAAGTTCCAAAGTTAAACCAGGATCAGATTAATGACCTAAACAGCCTTCTATCTCCAAAGGAAATAGAAGCAGTCATTAATAGTCTCCCAACCAAAAAAAGCCCAGGACCAGATGGGTTTAGTGCAGAGTTCTATCAGACCTTCAAAGATGATTAGGTTTTCAAACCAAAAGATATACATGTGTCTTGGATCACCTGCAGTAATCACCTTCAAATATTGTTTTGAAGAGAGTGTCTGGGAAACTCTGGGAGTCATGTATAAATAAAAACCTTTAAAGAATATTTATTCTTTGTGTTTTTATAAAAATATATAAATAATTTTAAAGCAACAGTTTATTTATTACTAAACCTTCATTCTTTGTTATTTGAGTAGATTGTTTTACAAGTTTTTCAATGATTTTCAGTGGTTCCAATTTTACCTAAATGTTTACATGCCAAATATTTTATATAACCAAATGTGTCAATATCTTAATGACTTATTAGTTAATTTTTATTTATTTCCACATTTCCTAAAAATAATTGTGGTAACCATTATAAATATAAAGGATTTTAATAAAAATCTACATGGAGTGAATCCCAGTCAGGGTGTTTGGATCGTTAAGTGAGTTAGTAAGACCCCACCCTTTTCTAACCCTCTGAATCATTAGATTCAAGTACCTACTTAAAGGTAGATATTTTAACTTCTTTTTGAGACAGGGTGTCTCTGTGTAGCCCTGGATATCCTGAAACTTACTTTGTAGACCAGGCTGGCCTCGAACTCAGAATTATGCCTGCCTCTGCTTCCTGATAACTTTTTCTACAGAGGTGGATGCTCCTAGTCATCTATTGGATGGAACACAGAGCTCCCAATGGAGGAGCTATGGAAAGTACCAAAGGAGCACAAGGAGTCTGCAACCATATAGGTGGAACAACAATATGAACTAACCACTACCCCCAGAGCTCATGTCTCTAGCTTCATATGCAGCAGAAGATGGCCTAATCAGCCATCATTGGGAAGAGAGGCCCCGTGGTCTTGCAAAATTTCTATGCCCCAGTACAGGGAAATGCCAGGACCAAGAAGTGGGAATGGGTGGGTAGGGGACTGGTGGGGGGTGTATACAGGACTTTCAAAGGGGAAACTGGGAAAGGGGATAATTTGAAATATAAATGAAGAAAATATCCAATAAAAAAGAAAGAAAAACCTTAAAGTTTAGCACATGATGTCCAGGATATGGAGCATGAGGAATACTCCTCCAATGGTGTCAGGAATGCAGATTTTTATAGCCACCCTGAAAATAAATTTGGCAACCTCTCAAGGAATTGGGGAAAGTTCTACTACCTGATCCAGCTATAATGCTTATGGGACTAAACTTAAAATATATTCTCATACTTAAAAGACCACATCAAAAGCATATCTGCTAAATTATGTTCATAGCAGCTTATTGTAATAGTCAGTAATAGCCAATAATGTGAAACATCTTGGATGCTACTTGGCTGAAGAATATATGAAGAAATTGTGATACATGTACACAATGGAGTACTGTTCAGCTCTTAAAAAGACAAACATCGTGAAATTTGCTGTAAATTAATGGAACTAAACAATACTTTCCTGAGAGAGGTAACTCAGAAAGAAGGACCACATGTAGTATGTACTCAGTTAGAAGTGGACATTAGCCATAAAATAGAGGATACCCTTGCTATAACCCACCGATTCAAAGAAACTAAGTCACAAATAGAACTCAAGTGAAGATGTTTGTATTTAACTCAGAAGAGGAAATAAAATATACATCAGAGTTGAATTAATGGAGGAAACTAGATGTGAGGATAGGTGAAGAGACTAATGGGGATGGGGATCTGGTGTGGTGAGGGGTGCAGAAAAGAACTGAAATAGAGAAAGGAACTCAGTTGGAGGGCATCTCTGGAAATAGCATGAGACCTGGGATAGGGGAAGCATCTGAATATGTATAGGGATGACCAATGCTGAGATTACTACTTGTTAAGGATAAGGAGACCACCTTATATTGGCCATCTCTTGAAGACATATGGGAGTTCCAGTGGAGGAAAATGAATACCTAACTACCCACAACAAGTTTGGCTCAATGTTTGCCCAACCTAGATAATAAACTTGAATAAAGATGGAGCAGAGATGGTGAAAATTGCCAACCAATGGCTTTCCAAACTTTCCTTGGATAAGAGCCAAACCCAACATGATTATGGGCACTCTCCTATGCTTGCAGACTGGAGCCTAGAATAACTGTGTCCTGAGAGGCTTCATCCAACAGATAATGTAAGTAGATGTAGTGTCCCCAAAGTCAATTATTAGGCAAGACTCAGGAAGTCTTTTGGAAGAGTTGGGGTTAGGATTGAGAGAGCCTGAGGGTCAAGGATGTCAGAAGAATACCTACATAGTCAACTAACCTGGACACATGGGGCCTCACAGAGACTGAAGCACCAACCAAGGAGCATGTAAGGGTAGGACCTAGGAACCCTACACATTTTAATCGTTATAAGGCTCAGTTTTCATATGTGTCCTCTATGAACTGGAGTGGAAGATGTTTCTATTCTGTTCCTACCTTGGATCTTTTTCCCCAAGGTGGACTGCTTGTAAGGCCTTGACCAAAATGTATGTGCCTGCTGTAGGTAGAGTGCCAAGGCAAATATTAACACTTGGAGGGTTTTTTTTTTTCCTGAGGCAAAGGGGAGGGGTTAATAGGGGTAGGAGCTTGTGAGGATGGTAGTGTGAGGAGTTGAGAGCGTGATGAATAGATAAATAAAGAAGTTATTTGGAAAAAAAAAAGAGAAGAAGATAAAAGAAAAAAGAAAAAGCTAAAACTGAGCCACAAAGCAAGCCAGAAAGAGAGTCTCTCTGTTATTTTTTCTTGGAGGCTTCACCCAAATTCTTGATCCATATTCCTTTACTATTGAGGAGAAATATGTGAAATGAAATAAAACATTCCCTTCCAAGTTTGTTTGCTTTATTTTTCAGAATGAGACAGAGACCTGGGATAAGGAAAGTGTCCAAGAACCATTGGATATGAACTTAGGTATGATTCACTACATTAGGGTTACCAAAATAGGTCTATGAGTGACATTTGTACTCAAACTAATAACCCTAAGAAAACATATATAATGTCTTATTAGTTCTACACATGCTATAAAGTTAACAACAGCTAAATCAAAAGGCAGAGTGGAAGACCCATGTATTTGCTTAATCCTTCTGGCTGCTGTCTCAAAACTTGTAGTAGTTCCACAAAGTTTGCCTCTCATTCAGGGAGCTGACAACCCAGGAGTTGCACAGCCCACACGGCTAGGTTCCTCAGTAGTCCCACTATGGTATGGGAAACCTTTAGGATTCCTGGAGAGCAGCTATTTCTTATCCCATGAGAGAAGTCTAGAAATTCTGGCTCTAACATCAGCTGATTCTAATTTGAGATAAGTTGAAATGAAAACTGACTTTAAAAAGTGTCCTTAGACTAAGAAATTACCAAGATGTTAAATGTGGGTTCTGAGAATCAAAAATATAAGAATTGTGGGTTCTAAGAAACAAAACTAGTATGGAAGACTAGCCATTTTCAATATGGCTACACCGTATCGTCAGGACTATGAAGGATAGTTGAGATTATTTAAGAATTGTGTTAATAGACTCCTATATCTACTTAATATGAGTGGAATCTGTTTGTTTCAAAGTGCTAAGCTTTAAGTAAAACTACAGATAAGTTTGCCTCTTTTAGTAGCAGCATCCCTAGGATTAGTGGATAGTAACCTAAAATAAAATTTCTTTCCAAAATAAGAAAAGTAAGCACACAATCAAAAGTAAAAGAATGATATGATGGCTGGATATGGCAATTCACCATGTAAGTCCAGAACTCACAACTTAACAGGAATAAGATCAAGAGTTTCAGGGCTCTTTCAGATACAGCCATCCTGAACTATATGAGACCACACAGTATAAAAAAAAAAAAAAAAGAAAGAAAGAAAGAAAAATAAATTAAAAGAGTGCTTTAAGGAGGATAAGCTGAGCCCACAGACTCCACAAAGAATTCAGTGGAGCTGGATTAGAGTCTCTGCTCTGAAGTAGGACACAGAGAGAAAACAGGGACTGAAGAAGCAAAGGTCTTATAGATTATTGACTAACTTACTTCTCCAAGAGTAAATTGTATCCCTAGGTATTGAAGAGTGCAGATATCCACAGGAAAACCTATACGATACCCTTTTCTCATTCTTACTACATTCCTGAATCATCTTTCTCATTTTATTGCTCTCAATGCTTGATTCTATCAAGGACTATATATGTAGGCAGATTAGGCAGAGTGTTAAAACAGCTATGAGTACAAGTGCCCAGGGTGAATACAAACAGAGGAAATCTCAAAATAGAACTCTTGGTGTTTTCTTAACACCTGTGAATTTATGATATTTTATCGTAGTAAAATTCTACCAGAAAAGAAAGCATCAAAAGGTGAGATACTGTCCAGGATAAAACACTCCTGCCAGTGAAGCAAGATATCAGCCCGTCCTTTTGCTGTGGTCTGGTTAGTACTCCAGGTGTCCGTCACCCCAGCCTGGGACAGGAAGAGAAACTTCCAGCTGTTCAAGGATAGAACTGAGGTCTGAGTGTCTGATTGGAAGGTTTGAATGTGGAATTCGGATTGTGTCTATCTCAACATATAGGAATGAACAATTGTGATTTCACAAATAAAGGCTTTTACAGGAAAACAGCCAGGAACATTATATACATATATATTACATATGTGTGTGTGTGTGTGTGTGTGTGTGTGTGTGTGTGCGCGCGCGCGCGCTTATGTGTTTTTGTTTTCGTTTGTTTTTTTTTTTTTTTACAATAAATTTAAAGACAAAAATCCAGAAAACAAATAATTTTTCTAGTTTTTCACTAAACTGTTCTATTAACTGGTCATGTGAGATGTGAGTTTGGTACATCATGGTTTATGCTGTACTTTGGTTCAACAAAACTGGACTGTCAATCAAGTCCATTCCATTGGTAGTCACTATTAAATGCTAATTGTGTCTCTTAACAGTTTACATTCTTCTATAAACTTAGAGCTCAAGTGTACAAAGCTTAGAGAAAGCTGCTGCTCTTTGGCTTTACAGTTATAGGCATGCTCCTATCTAGCCAAACAAACAAACAAACAAACAACAAAAAAGAAACAACCACTGTGTGTTCAGTCTCTCTTAATAACATTTCTCCTTCCTCAAGCACACTGGTAGGCCCCTCATCTCTCACTAATGCTATGGACACAATAATGAACAAACACTTCTAAAGCTTTTTTGTGTGTGATTATCTTGTATTAATTTTATTTTGAAGGCATTTTTATTAGATATTTTCTTCATTTACATTTCAAATGCTATCCCCAAAGCCCTCTATGCCCTCCCCCAGCCTGCTCCCCAACCCACCAACTCCCACTGGCGCTGGCATTTTCTGTACTGAGGCATATGATCTTCCCAATACCAAGGGCCTCTCCTCCCATTGATGGCCATCTAGGCCATCCTCTGCTATATACACAAATAGAGACACACTTGCTCATGGTCTTTGCATGATGTTAGAGGAGGCAAACAATATGTAGAAATCACTAAGAAGTGTGCCCTGAGCATGTGGTTAGCCTCTGTGGTAAAGATGATACCCTCTTAGCAAGATAAGGATGCAAGAAGGTCTCAGCACCATTAATATTTCTATGGGCAAAGTGACATAAACCTCTCAGATGAGGGAGGAATGTGGGTTTTCTAGAGCAACAATAGCTCAGGGCTGTAGATGTGTCAGTTTCTCACTTTTGCTCATGTACCCTCCCTATCCTGTCCTTCCAAACACCTGCACTCTTAGAAAATCTAGGCTATTGTGTCTTAGAGAAGCTTCTGGAAGCTAAAATGCTCAAAAAAGCCAACATAAAAAAAAAAAAACTACCTTCTCTTGAAATCTACCAGTTTCTTTCAGTATTCCTGTTACAGTTGCTCTAAACCTAAGAAGGAGGTGACCCTATCTTGATGACCACATGAAAACATAAGCTTAATGTATCAGTGTTTGGATCAGATTAATATGGTAAGCAAAGACTGGAGTGCTGCCCCCCAAGTAATGTTTGATATTGAATGCAACTTACTATCCATTTTCCAGGTTATGATTAAAAACATTATTTGAAGCTTCATATGATGATTCATACATTTAATCCCAGCACCTGGGAGAAAGAATCATTCAATCTCTGTTATTTTGAGGCCAACCTGCTCTATATGGTAAATTCCAGCCCAGGCAGGGCTAAATAGTGAGGCTCTGTCTCACACAGAAGAAAACAAAATGCTATCTGTGTATGTTATTAAACCTTCACAGCAATCCTATCAAGAAACAGGACTTCTGATGTACTCTGGCGAGAGAATCTGTGAGTGATGGGACTTACATGAAGTCACAAGTGCCTGGTTTGGTGTTTCCTCTCATGAGACCTCAGGTGCCAGACTCATGCTTCATGAGAAGCTAAAGCCCAGGCCCTTCTAAGTGTCCATTGTATCCACATTCTATGCATGAATTGATGATGTAGTTGGAGCATAGGTTCAGAGTGTCCTTAAGTCAGTCAGAAGATTTCTTCAGAGTCTTTCCTATTGAAAGCTGCGGCAGCACAAGCATGTGCCTCTGTAAGGACCCTGCTACCACTTTGTTCTTCAACACTGCTTATTCTCTACCTCACTTCCCATATCTGCTGTGTGTGGCTGAATGTGTGGATGTGTGTGTGTGTGTGTGTGTGTGTGTGTGTGTGTGTGTGTGTGTAGTTTATAAATAGAATGAATCCCCAAGAGGGAGGGGGTACAGACAAATGTGACTAGCTGGAGGTATTTTGGAATCATTCACATTGCACCCATGGAACTTTTCTTACACTGTTGAGATGATTTAAAGTCTGTCATCTGTTTCAGTGGATGTCAGGTGAATGATAATGGCAGACTTGAGTGGTAACTCATAAATATTTGGGTTAAAGTATCAAAAACTGGAATTTGAATTGTCTCAGTGGGTAAAAGCACTATAGTATAGCCAGATGACAGCTAAAAAAATTTGTTTCATTGAATTCTCTGTAGAATAAAAGAACTAACCCCCAAAGTTTTCCTCTGTATACCTCATGGCTTCTATGCACTCAACCATTCCTAAACATACACAAAAGAAACAATAATGATCAATATAAAAGTTCTTCTCATACATCTATAAAATAAACAAATTAAGGAGACAGACCCTGGTCATATAAGAAACAGGCAGTGCGTTCTATTGATAAGCACATGAATAGTTTATAAAGTGGGAGAAAAAATTGGAGGTGGAGTGAAAGAAAGAGCTAAAGAAACCACTGAGTAGTTACAATTCAAGGCATCAGTCTTGACAGTGTATCTTCAGTTCCTCTTCTAGTCTTAAATCATCCACAATTTCCCAGTTCGTGGTTAATCACAGCTCTTGATTTAAAGTACAATTTAATTTTTTTATGGAAAACAAGCCAGTCAGTTGGAAAACCTACAATCAAATGAAAGTAGAGATTAGTGAGAGTTATGAACATATCTTAAAATGGGTGAGCTCATAACAATAGATTATTGAAGTCAAATAGTCTTTTACTTCCTCTTTATTCTGTTATTATTATCATTGTTTTTGTTCCTATCATTGTCATTTTTACTATTATTGCTGCTATTATTATTACTGTGTTGTATGAGGTCAAGACTTTGTATATGCCCTACCCTAAACCAAATCCTCAATTCCAATGAAGTGTCTAAAGTATTCAGCATGCGAATCATGACTAAAATGTTCAACCTCACTAGTAATGTTTGCACAACAAGGGCTTTCAAAAAAGGCCTACTGATGCAAAATCCAGCTTTCACCTTAAAAGGAATAAAGGATAGTGTATTCTGGAAACATTTTGAGAGACCATGGTTCCATGTTCCAATATAGAAGCAGTTTCATAAAATTTTGAAGTTTTAAAGAATTTAGAAAATCCTAAATCAGGACAATTTTATTATACATTTTTGTGTACATCAGAGAGGTGATTGCAGTAAGATAGGATATGATTTCTATAGGTGATCAGAAGACATTCTAAGCCTTCAGGTTAATGGAAGTTAGTCGTCAGCTATGTTCATAGATTTCATGAAGCTTTTATCTATTAATCACAGGATGTTAGTTCTGACACAGGTTACTTAAAGGGCTAGAGCTAGCCTCTGGTAAGATAATTAGTCCCTAGACCCATAGCATGCTATCAACCTCACCTTTCTGTACTTTATATCAGCCTACTGAAACACCTTCTTAGGAGGAATTCTCAACACAAACCCAATGGCAAAATTCACAGAAGAAAAAAAAATCACCTCATCTCATCTCTAAAAATCAGTTGTGAATATTTTCATGCCAACTGAAAGATTGTAAATGAACTAGATGTCATGAGATAATCTATATCAGGGTTCTTAAAATATGTATCTTCTTGAATCTCATGACTTCATGCATAAAATATATTTCTTAGTATTTTATAAAGACAGAAAAGAGTGAGGCCAGAGGACTTTGAGTGTGAAAGCAGCTTGTTGTCCATAGCAAGGTACAACTATCTGAAAACACCCACCACCACCACCACCACCACCACGACCACCACCACCACCACCACCACCACAAAACCAAACCAAAAACAAAACACCAGAAGAAAACCAAACCGTGGTATGAATCTATAACCCAGGGAAAGAATATTTGCTGAACATGCTCATTGTCTTAGATTTGATATCCCAGAACCATGAAAACTTCAGCAGTAAACCAATCCATGTGGAATGACATCAATGTTCACAGTCTATACTACGTATGATTAAAAATCTAGAAGCATGTAAAAGAAGACTTTACTAGTGGAAATGTGCTTCAAAGGTATTTCTAATACATACTAAGATGCAATTAGCATGATTCAAAATAAAAAAATAAATATAAAAATAGCAACATAATAGTCAAAAAAAAAAAATATGAGCAGACAAGTTTAAGTCCATCTTTTTCCCTATGGTTCTGCTAAAGAAACAGGCTTTGCTCTCTGTGAAGGAATCCCCATCTTTTCTATCTTCAAATATTATTTATAGACATTTCTTTTGCAGCACTTGGCAAAATATTTTGCTACTTTACCTTGCTCTCAGATTCAGCTTTCAAAAGCAATTTCCTCTTTTTGGTTTGGTCAAGAGGTGGGGCAGAAAATCATGAGATTGTGTGTTACTCAGAGGAAATTTAGTTCTGCCTTTCTTCTGGGAGTCTCTTAAGGGATACAGACAAGGAAAGACCCACATTACTCCAATTGGGACATCCATTCTTTCTACCCACATTACTTCAGGTAGAGACAAAGGTAACAATAGCTGCTTTTATTGTTTTTCTATCAAATGAACAAATATACTCTAGAGAATTTCACATGTTGTGACATGAGAGCAGAATTGATGAGAGCCCCTTTGGCTCTGTTATATCAGGTTAAATCTGGAAACATGTGGAAACTGTTATTCTGTACCCATGATTTTCTTTCAGAGTGTGAGGGAACTTGTGTGCTAAGAAATCAAGGTAGAAGAATCTATGGAGTTCATGACTCTATATCTTGGTTAAATGTTCATATATTATCCATTTGAGAGATGTGATAATAGGATTCAGGTAAAATGTGTCAATGTGTAAATGTACTTGCTATTGAATACCTGAGTTTGATCCTTGTAAATCAAAGTAAAGGGGAGTGCGAGAACTCACTTTGTAAAAATGTCTTCAAGACACATGCTCATTGGCTTGGGCACACCCATCCTAAGAGCAATATTAATAAATAACAATTTAAAAAAGAATTCTGTAATTGAAAGATTTTTTTCAAGAAATAAGACAAATGGTGAATCTCTTCATAAAATTTCATAAATTAACAAATTAGAAAAGAATGTAATCACATGTGCAGCTTGTCTTTACTAAATGCTAGATCTGAGCTCAGTTATTAATGTAAGGGTAATGTCAGTTACAAATGTTTACTGTTTACTAATACACTGGAATCTCTTACCAGATTTTATCTTTTATGAGCATTAGATCATGTATGTTGCATTGTGACAATTTTTTCATATAACCTCCTCTTCCAGCATTATGTATGAGTATGTTATATGCGACATGACTGTGTAGATGAAACGATTTAAGATTGAAACTTCATATTGTATCCTCTAGGGCCTTGTCTGATGCTCTATACCACACCGGCAAAGTTCCATTTCTACTTTCCTGGTTTCTTCAGTTACTAAAGATAACAAATAATTTCTTTCTTTTTTTTTTTTTTTTTTTTTTTTTTTTTTTTTTTTTTTTTTTTTTTTTTTTTTTTTTTTTTTTTTTTTTTTTTTGAGACAGGGTTTCTCTGTATAGCCCCGGCTGTCCTGGAACTCACTTTGTAGACCAGGCTGGCCTCGAACTCAGAAATCTGCCTGCCTCTGCCTCCCGAGTGCTGGGATTAAAGGCGTGCGCCATCACGCCCGGCTAACAAATAATTTCTAAAGACTTTGAGCCAGAGACCTCAGATGAGACAGAATACTCAGTATTGCCTTTCTGGGATTGAATTATCCCACTCAGTAGGATCTTTTCTGATTGAATCCACTTACCTAGTTCAAGCATGGAGATGAATGTGTAGATTGTGGGTGGAGAGGTTGGACATCTCAGCTTACTGGGGCTTCAAACCAAAAGATATTTATGTGTCTTGAGTTACCTGCCTTAGTGTCTTTGAAACTCCGATTGTAATATATAAAAAAAGACTGAAAAATCATTTAGTATTCACGTGTTTATCAAAATATGTAAATAATTTTAAAGCAACATTTTTATTTATTACTAAATCTTTGACTATTTGATATTTGAATAGATTGTTTAATTTTTTTTCAATGATTTTCAGTGGTAGCACATTTATCTAACATTTTTATGTGCTGAATATTTTGAACAGGCTGTGTCCATAGTATAATGCTTTAGAAGTATTTTTTTTTTTTTTTTTTTTTTTTGGTTTTTCGAGACAGGATTTCTCTGTCTAGCCCTGGCTGTCCTGGAATTCACTTTGTAGACCAGGCTTGCCTTGAACTCAGAAATCCGCCTGCCTCTGCCTCCTGAGTGCTGGGATTAAAGGCGTGCCCCACAATTTTTAATTCTTCCATATTTCCTAGAAATTGCTGTTACCATTAGAAATATTAACATTTTTAACCCAAATCTGCAAATGTTTCTCACATGTAATGGAAATCTAGGTCAGTCCATGTTGCAGTGTTTGGAAGATTAAAGAGTTAGTCAAACCCCACCCTTTCCCAACCTTCTGTATCATTAGATCTAGGTACCTTCCAATAGGTTGGCATTTTAACGTTTTCTTTAGAAATCATTCAAGGACACATTTTAATAGAGAACATACTCTACATCCTCGCAAGATGAGTGAGCAGGAGTTCACTTTCTCAGCTGTGAGATTCCATAAATCTTCAGGGTTGCAGAACCAGGGGAGGCTTGAGGGGACTAGGAAGCCTAGAAAAGCTGGCCTCAGAGGTAAGTGTTTGAAGTGTCTAAAATCACTTTTAAAAAATGTGTTTTAAATTTTTAGTAATTTAAAAATATACTAATAGCTTTTTTGTGAAATGTATAATGTTCCATTTCATCTGGGTTTAGTTATGCACAAGGGTGAGAGACAAGAAAAGAGTATTAGTTGGAGGGCAATTAGGTACAAAATTGTCCAAAACTAATCTTAAAAAAATAAAGCAATCAAATTTTAAAATTAAAAAAAAAACAGAAAGAAAAATATAACTCTTTTGCTTTTTAGATGCTTGTTGGTAAGGTAAATCAGATATTCTGAGTAGAATAATGGGAATCCATAAGAAAAAAATTAAATTACTTGGGAATCAAGGATTGAGAAGCCATTAGGACTTTATTATTATTATTATTATTATTATTATTATTATTATTATTATTATTTATTATTATTAAATCGAGTCAAGAAGAATTCTGAAATCTTTAAAACTAATATAAAGACTAGTGTTTAAAAAAAAACATGAAATGTTATAGAGAAATGAACTCCTAAGGACATGAAGCTTATGCATTAGAAACAACACTTTCATCTGCCAGTGGTGGTGCATGCCTTTAATCCTAACAATTGGGAGAGAGAGGGAGGTGGATTTCTGTGTTTGAGGCCAGCTTGATCTACAGAGTGAGTTTCTGGATATCCAGGCTGACACAGAGAAACGCTATCTTGAAACCTTCCCCCACACCCACAAAAAGGAAAGAAAGAAAGAAAGAAAGAAAGAAAGAAAGAAAGAAAGAAAGAAAGAAAGAAAGAAAGAAAGAATACTTTCATGCAAGAAGAAAGTGTCTTAATTGTCATAAATATCCAAACTTTCAAACTAACATACAAACTAAATTCTGAAAAAACACCAAATATTCTAGAGAAACGAAATCCTAAGGAAATGAAACATATGCATTAGAAACAATACTTTCACCCTTGAAGAAAGTGTTTTAATAGTTATAAATATCTGAATATGTAATGTAACTAAGCAAAATCAGTTGTCCATCAGAAGAGGAAGTTTCTTCCTGAGAATAAAGTTGCAGATGAAGAGATGGGGGATAAGAGGATTAGTATGTGTGGGAATGAGCAAATCCCAGTGTAAGTTCCCAAAAATATCGAGAATGATTTTGTTTATTACTGAAACTGAAGTAATGTCAAATTTTATCCATTTTAGTTGCTCTATACACGTTGCCACAGCTATGCTCCAATATGAGATCCTTTTCTTTTTGGATATAATGGTAAACAAAGGCATGAGTTTCAGATTCCAAATGCTTTAGATACACCAAAATATTAGAATTATATAGAGCAATTCAGAACTTGCAAGAAAAAAGTAATTCTTAACTTGTAGACACTTTCAAAATGGGAATGTATATAAATTAGGTCCAGAACAACTTTGGTTTCCTAACATTTCTCAAAAACGTCCATCCAACTATCTTTCATCCCCATCCTCACTTATCTTGCTTGTTGGACTGCATGCCATTGCTTGGTATCTTGCACTTGGATAGTATCCAGACCTTGAGTGCATTCTGTAGAATGCACTTTTGTTCCTATAGAATTGGGTGAGGGCACATGCCTGTCATCTAGCTCCTTCTAAGCTGAGTCAGGAGGATCCCTTGTACAAGGCCAAGGCCTTGTTCAAAATTTTGTGAGACTTCATATTTGTAGGATTTCTGGAGTATGTACATTTTAGGTTGAAATCTACAATTTTGAATGTATATTTTTGGTCAATTCCTATCATAGATTGTTTCCATGCTACACAGATTGTAATTAGTATTGAGATCTGGTCTATTAATAGAGATTTTCTTGCTTTATTTTGCTGATTTAAGTGTGTTCAGTCCCCTGGCAGCTCATTGTGATAGCTCTTGGAATCCTCTTTGCCCTTCGACTGGGAATTGTTGCAGTGATTGTGACAAACAGTGAGTAATTGAGATACACCTTCTTTGACTTTCTGCCTAAAGAATAGCTTTAGACATGAACTACACAGTTATACATGCTGCATATTATTCTATCTATAATTAGGGGATGAGTCAGAATCTCTGGAGTTATAATATTTTCTCCTGACAAAATGTAGTTTTCTGTTCTCTATTTTACTTAATCTGTTAACTCTGGGGATGTTGGGAGTTGCCCTGTTCGGTCTCATTTTTGGACATGTTCCTTCTGAGGACTTGGTGATAGTCTACTTTGTGAGCTGAGGTGATTGTGAATACAATGTAATTTTTTTTGAGAAAGAGCTATATAAAGAATTGATGGCCTTCTTTTTATAATTCTTCAATGCATATTGAGATCATGTTAAAGTAAGAAGACTTCATCTGTACAGAGAAATTAAAGGTTAAACTTAATTGAATTTCTCTACATTAACACAGGAAATCATTTTCAGGCTCTGCTAAAACATTACTATGGATGTGGATCTATTGTATTACATATGCTCCAATAAGTATTGTGCCATGTCTTAATGTGTTTTATTAGTTCTCATTTTCATAGTGTGTTAAATATTCACTGAATATTTTACTTAGGAAATTATTTGTAAATTAGTGCTACAAATATGAAGTGAATGGGAGTTACTTCCACTGTAATTTTATTCGGCTATATGCTTTATTTTACAGTAAATTTAACTTAGTGAAATATTGAAGTATTTGTCTTTACAGTGACTTAATTGAAGTGCTAATTTATAAAGGTTAATGTACCAATGAAAGTAATATCTATTGGGTATCAAAATGAAGCTTTTTCTCTAAACTTAAATTTCAATATGTACTTCTTATAAGCATTTTTGATATTATAAATGTGACTAACTTAGTTTTCCAGTATGGCCAACAAATACATGAACTGCAGGAAACTATAAACCACCAAGATAACTGCAGCACCATGCAAAGTGAGATCGACTTGAAAGATGAACTGCTGAGAAATAAGGATATAGAATGTGGTGGAGGCAATGATCTTCTGGAATCCCTCAACAGAGAACAGAACAGATGGTACAGGGAAACCAAGAATGTTTTAGATTTTTCACAGCACACAGGTATGTTGCTGATAAAGACACATAAATACAGAATTACATCATTAACTTTTATTTGTTCTCCGGAAGCTAAGTCTAACCAGCAGCTTAAGACACTGGTGTTCTTTAGGGTCATTTGGGGGTTCCTTAATTCATGTAGAGATCTGGAAACTCAGAAGTTCATCTTTGGATTAGGAGAATCTTATATTTTCTAAAAGTCAGGTTCTGTTTGGCACCCCTACTACCCTCTGGGAAGGGAATTACAAATCAGTACTGATGAAATTTTTTAATTGTTTTGGTCCATGGGAACATCTCCAACTTTATTGCTGACAGAATATGAAAGTTATTAGTGTGTATTTGTGAACTATTACACTAAAGTAGACTTATAGCATTTACTGGATAAACTTTTAAGAACAACGTGTGTGTGTGTGTGTGTGTGTGTGTGTGTGTGTGTGTGTGTATGTGTGTGTGTAAAGGGAGAGAAAGAAGGAGAGAGAGAGAGAGAGAGAGAGAGAGAGAGAGAGAGAGAGAGAGAGAGGCTGTAATTTCCATCTGACATGTCTTGAGTTAGTTAGGCTGTTGGTAAATAAGGGACTCTCCCTGGAGAAGACAAGTCAGGTTCACCATTGTTTGTGCACTTTGCAACTCTGTCAGTGACACAGTAATTGAGGCTGGAAAGATGAAAAGATTAATTGTCACAGAAACCTTTCTTAACCTTCAGTGTGACTGGTCATTTTAACTGACACAGTTTATCAATCATCATTAGTTATTTCTAGAAAATTTGAGATAACAAATAGTGCTTGTATATAATCTCACCAGTCTGTAATATTAGGATGAGATGATTCTCATTGTGTCAGAATTAATATATATATAAAAATTCTATGTTATAAAATTTGTTACAGAAAAAAATCTCCAAAACAACCTTTGAAGTAGTCTAGACCCATGAAAAAGTTTTTGTCACATTATTAAAAGCCACTTAATTATCTGTAAATAAGAATAATAAAATAATTCCTATAATTATGAGATTGAAGGAGAAGGATTTTTTTCCAACTTTTATTAGATATTTTCTTCATTTACATTTCAAGTGTTATCCAGAAAGTTCCCTATACCCTCCCCCCTCCAGGCCCTGCTCCCCTACCCACCCGCTCCCAATTCTTGGCCCTGGCGTTCCCCTGTATTGGGGCATATAAAGTCTGCATGACCAAGGGGCCTTTCTTGCCAATGATGGCCAACTAGGCCATCCTCTTCTATATATGCAGCTAGAGACATGAGCTCAGGGGGTACTAGTTAGTTCATGGTTATTCTTCCACCTATAGGGTTGAAGACCCCTTCAGCTCCTTGGGAACTTTCTCTAGCTCCTTCCTTGGGAACCCTGTGTTCCATCTAATAGCTGACTGTGAGCTTCCACCTCCATGATTGCCAGGCATTGGTATAGTTTCCCCTGAGACAGCTATATCTGGGCCCTTTCAGCACTATCTTGCTGGCATATGCTATAGTGTCTATGATGGGTGGCTGATTGTGGGATGGATCCCTGGCAGCCGCAGTCATTGGGTCCATCCTTTGGATTCAGCTTCACACATGATCTCTGTAACTCTTTCAATGTGTGCTTTGTTCTTAATTCTAGGAAGGGGTGATGTGTCCACATTTTGATCTTCCTTCTTCTTGAGTTTCATGTGTTTAGTATCTTGGGTAGTCTAGGTTTCTGGGCTAATATCCACATATCATTTAGTACATGTTATGAGAGTTCTTCTGTGATTGGGTTACTTCACTCAGGATGATGGCCTCCATTTGCCAGATCCATCCATTTGCCCAGGAATTTCATATATTTATTGTTTTTAATAGCTGAGTAGTACTCCATTGTGTAAATATACCAAATTTTTTGTATCCATTCCTCTGTTGAGAGACATCTGGGTTCTTTCCAGTTTCTGGCTATTATGAATAAGGCTGCTCTGAACATAGTGGAACATGTGTCCTTATTACCAAATGGAATATCTTCTGGATATATGCCCAGTAGAGGTATTGCAGGATCTTCCAGTAGTACTATGTCCGATTTTCTGAGGAACCACCAGACTGATTTCCACAGTGGTTGAACCAGCTTGCATTCCCATCAACAATGGAGGAGTGTTCCCCTTTCTCCACATCCACGCCAGCATCTGTTGTCACCTGAATTTTTGATCTTAGCCATTCTTACTGGTGTGAGGTGGAATCTCAGGGTTGTTTTGATCTGCATTTCCCTGATGATTAAGGATGTTGAACATTTTTTCAAGTGCTTCTCAGCCATTCAGTATTCCTCAGTTGAGAATTCTTTGTTCAACTCTGTGCCCCACTTTTTAATGGGGATATTTGATTTTCTGGTGTCCACCTTCTTGAGTTCTTTATATATATTGGATATCAGGCCCCTATCTGATTTAGGATTGGTAAAGATCTTTTCCCAATCCATTGGTGGCCCTTTTGTCCTGTTGACAGTATCTTTTGTCTTACAGAAGCTTTGCAACTTTATGAGATCCCATTTGTCAATTCTTGATCTTACAGCACAAGCCTTTGCTGTTTGTTCAGGAATTTTTCCCTAGTGCCCATATCATTGAGGCTTTTCCCCACTTTCTCCTCTATAAGTTCCAGTGTCTCTGGTTTTATATGGAGGTCCTTCAACCACTTAGAGTTGACCTTAGTACAAGGAGATAAAAATGGATCAATTCCCTGTCTTCTACATGATAGCTGCCCGTTGTGCCAGCACCATTTGTTGAAAAGGCTATCTTTTTTCCACTGTATAGTTTTAGCTCCCTTGTCAAAGATCAGGTGACCATAGGTGTGTGGATTCATTTCTGGGTCTTTGATCCTATTCCATTGATCTACCTGTCTGTTGCTGTACCAGTGCCATGCAGTTTTTGTTATGATTGCTCTGTAGTACAGCTTGAGGACAAGCATGGTGATTCCACCAGAGGTTCTTTTATTGTTGAGAAGAGTTTTCGCTAGTCTCGGTTTTTTGTTATTCCAGATGAACTTGCTAATTGTCTTTTCTAGATCCTTGAAGAATTGAGTTGGAATTTTGATGGGGATTGCATTGAATCTGTAGATAGCTTTTGGCACGATAGCCATTTTTACTATATTGATACTGACAATCCATGAGCATGGGAGATCCTTCCATCTTCTGAGATCTTCCTCAATTTCTTTCTTCAGAGACTTGAAGTTCTTGTCAAACAAATCTTTCACTTCCTTCGTAAGAGTCACACCAAGATATTATATATTGTTAGTGACTATTGTGAAGGGTGATGTTTCCCTGATCTCTTTCTCAGCCAGTTCATCCTTTGTATAGAGAAAGGCCATCCATTTGTTTGAGTTAATTCTATATCCAGCTCTTGCACTAAAGCTGTTTATCAGGTTTAGGAGTTCTCTGGTGGAGTTTTTGGGGTCACTTATATATACACTATCATATCATCTGCAAATAGTGATAATTTGAGTTCTTCCTTTCCAATTTGTATCCCCTTGACCTCCTTTTTTTGTCGAATCGCTCTGGCTAGGACTTCAAGTACTATATTGAATAGGTAGGGAGAAAGTGGGCAGCCTTGTCTGGTCCGTGATCTTAGTGGGATTGCTTCCAGATTCTCTCCATTTAGTTTGATGTTGACCATTGGTTTGCTGTAGATTGCTTTTATCATGTTTAGGTAAGGGCCTTGAATTCCTGATCTTTCCAAGACCTTTATCATGAATGGGTGGAATACTTTGGTTTCTCCTTCTATGGTAAATGAGAGATTTGCTGTGTATAGTAGCCTGGGCTGGCATTCGTGTTCTCTTAGTGTCTGTATAATCTCTGTCCATGATCTTCTGGCTTTCATAGTCTCTGGTGAGAAGTCTGGAGTAATTCTGATAGGCCTGCCCTTATATGTTACTTGACCCTTTTCCCTTGCTGCCTTTAATATTCTGTGTTTATTTAGTGTGTTTGTTGTTCTGATTATTATGTGTCGGGAGGAATTTCTTTTCTGTCCCAGCCTATTTGGAGTTCTGTAGGCTTCTTGTATGTTTATGGGCATCTCATTCTTTAGGTATGGAAAGTTTTATTATTTGCATTTAGCATTTTCTTTGATTGTCTTTTCTATGCTCCCTATAGAATCTTCTGTGCCTGAAAATCTCTCTTCTATCTCTTGTATTCTGTTGCTGATGCTCATATCTATGGTTCCTGATTTTTTTTCCTATGGTTTCTATCTCCAGGGTTATCTCCTTTTGGTTTTTCTTAATTGTTTCTACTTCCATTTTTAGGTCCTGGATGGCTTTGTTCAATTCCATCACCTGTTTGGTATTGTTTTCCTGTAACTCTAAGTTTTTCCTCTTTAAATGCTTCTAGTTATTTATCTGTGTTTTACTGTAACTCTCTAAGTTTTTCCTCTTTAAATGCTTCTAGTTGTTTTTCTGTGTTTTCCTTCTTATAGTCCTCCATCATCATCATGACAAGTGACTTTATATCCATGTCCTGCTTTTCTGGTGTGCTGTTGTATCTAGGACTTGATGTGGTGGGTAAGTTTGGATCTGGTGATGCCAAGTACCCTTGGATTCTGTTGCTTCTGTTCTTATGCTTGCCTCCTGCCATCTCTGCCTGAGGAGGCATTGGTGCAGACCAGAAAGGACCCGCTGTTCTGCCCTGGGCCTTTATCACAATCTCCTGGCTGATGTCTCAAGTTCCAGGAGATTGGGCTGGAACAGAGGCTGTGTTCCCCTGCTCACCTCAGGTCCCAAGATAGCTTGGGGAGTCCCGAAAGAGCCTAGGAGAGTGCACAGCACCTGTGGCCCAAGACCTGAGCTGGTGCTGGGCGGGCAGGACCAGACCGGAAGGGAGGGGCTGTTCTTCCCTGGGCCACTATCAATCTCCTGGCTGGTGTCTCAGGTTCCACGAGATGGGGCTAGAACAGAGGCTGTGTTCCCCTGCTCACTTGAGGTCCTGAGATAGCTTGGAGGGTCCTGAAAGAGTCTAAGAGAGTGCACAGCGCCTGAGGCCCGAGCCCTGAGCTCCTGATGTGATCTTAAAGTCCTGGGAGTTGCTGGGCTCAGAGGAAAGATGGCAGGGTGGAGGGTGCTCTGGCTGGAAGAGGCCCAGCCTCCGGTGGGGTGGAGTTCCATGGTTCTTGCCCCTGAGGGCAACTGCTGACCCACTGCTCCCAAAACCACCACTGCACTCCACTCACACGTAACCCCAATGTGATCTTAAAGTCCTGGGGTTTGGGAAGCACAGGACAGGCCCTAGCTGCCTCCGCTGGGCTCAGAGGAAAGATGGCGGGGTGGGGGGTCCTCTGGCTCTGAGAGGCCCAGCCTCCGGTGGGGCGGAGTTCTCGGATCCTGCCCCTGCTTGCAACTGCTGACCCACTGCTCCCAAAACCACCTCTGCACTCCACTCATGCGTAACCCTGATGGCATCTTAAAGTCCTGGGGTGTGGGAATCACAGGACAGGCCCTAGCTGAGTCTGCTGGGCTCAGAGGAAAGATGGCGGGCGAAGGAGAAGGATTTTAACATTCATGAATATTAGATCATCCCAGCAATTTCCAGGTCAGCCTGAGAGAAAAATGAAGGTTGGAAATAAAGATACTTAATAAAGCATGTACATTCCCAGCCCCTCACTAAACAAAATCTTATATTAAGGTGATCTTGCAACTGAAGCTTCATGCATTTTATTGTATTCAACTTTTAACATTTGAACTTGTGGGCACAACAATGAAGACATCAACATAATCTAGAGAATAGTCAACCAATACCAAAACCTCTGTCATATGTCTCTTATTTCTCTTTTTTTCACATCATTTACACTTTAATTTCTGTAGGTTTTCACAAAAGATCCATCTCCAAGTCAGAGGGTGAGCGTGAGTACAGGATCATCTTGGCTAAATAGTCACATAATACCCTGTAATTTTTTCTTTTCTTTTTCTTTTTTTATTCATTAGGTATTTTCACTTACATTTCAAATGTTATCTCCAAAGCCCCCTATACCATCATCCCTGCCCTGCTCCCTGAACCACCCACTCCTGCTTTCTTACCCTGGCATTCCCCTGAACTAGGGCATTTGATCTTCGGAAGACCTAGTGCCTCTCCTCCCATTGATGGCCTACTAGGACATCCTCTGCTACATATGCAACTAGAGACACAGCTCTAGGGGGTGTTGTTTAGTTCATATTGTTGTTCCTCCTATAGGGTTGCAGACCCCATTAGCTCCTCAAGTACTTTCTATAGCTCCTTTATTATGAGCCCTGTGTTCTATCCAATAGATCACTGTGAGTTTCCCCTTCTGTATTTGCCAGGCACTGGTACAGCCTCACAAAAGAGAGCTATATCTGGGTCCTTTCAGCAAAATATTTCTGGCATATGTAATAGTGTCTGAGTTTGGTGGTTGTATGTGGGAAGGATTCCCAGGTGGAGGTAAGATCATTTATCACAGACCTTGGCATAATGTTAAGTGCACAGATGTGTTTGTACCAGTGTGGGCACAATGCATTACTCCAGATCTAGAATTCTGTCATCAGTTCAACTCCCTCTGAGAAGCAAGTGCTCATTGCCTGTTTCTGCCCCTGGTATCTCACCAGCTTCTGCTTCATAGAACTGGGATTTTTTAGAAATTTGATCTGCATGGAATCATATTGTGTTGTCTTACATCCAGTGTGTTTCACATTGCAAACTATCTTCAAGTTCATTGATGTTTGTTACATAGGTCAGTGTCTTGCTTTTGGGTTTGTTGTGAGACATGATGTCATTCTGTGTCACAGGATAACTTGGAACTCACTGTTTAGCCAAGGCTGGTATTAAAGTTACCACTAGGACTAGGCTGTCCTACAACTGGAAGCATTCCTAATGCCTCTAGCTTTGGAGTGCTCTGATTATAGGCATAACTCATCATGCCAGGCTGATTCATTTCCCTTTAAAGGATAAAGAGTTTTCTTTTGTGTGCATATCCTATACTTTCTCTACTGATTAATCCATGATTGACATAGGAACTGTTTCTATATCTCTATGTTATTAAAAATGTTCATAAAACATGGGGGGTGCAGGGCATCAAAAAATATCAATTTTTGAGCCATTTGAGATTTTCCTTAAAAAAAAAAAACAGGCTTAATGAGTATATTGTTCTGATAACAGAATACCAGAAAACAATAAGTTTAATGATTTACCTTCTCTGTTGCAGGCAGAGGTGTACATTGGTTCTGTTATGGTATAAAATGTTATTATTTCATCATGGACAGAAAACCATGGGGAGGATGTAAACAGACCTGCCAGAATGTCAGCTTATCTCTTCTGAAGATAGATAATGAAGATGAACTGGTATTGCAGACTCTTGCTTGGCCTTTTATTCTCATAGACCCTGTCTCTAACTCTAAATAATGAGATACTGAATTCAGGTATTTTTTTTTAACATTTGTATATGATTTTCCTGTGATGTGAACAAAACTGTAAAGTAGAGACTGGTTTGTAGAGACACACTTCTATCTTTCAGTCTGCTCCCTTTCTCAG
Organism: Mus minutoides; assembly: GCA_902729485.2. NCBI lineage: Eukaryota > Metazoa > Chordata > Mammalia > Rodentia > Muridae > Mus > Mus minutoides. Next base: position 1,836,464 of record LR749720.1, read on the forward strand.
GAGTCTACAAGAGAGTCCCTCAGAATGCATGTCTTTCCCAGATAAAGTTTAATTGTTTCGTATGGCATATCCTATTACTGGCAGTCATTTATCTCCTTAGAGTGCCAAGAAAACCCACTCTGTCTAGGGTTTGATCTTTGGGACAAGGAAGTGAGGTTGCCTGAGATGAGTAATCAGATAACAAAAGGGGAAGTAGCTGAGCCCTGGGCCTGTTTGCACAATTGGATGATATGAGAAATATGGGATTACATGGTTTGATCACTGAGTCCCAGGGTTATTTTCACTGAAACTATCAATAATCTTTAGTACATAGTATCCTTATGTTCTGTAAAAAAGATATCCAATTTACCTGGGTAGTGGTGGCACATGCCCTTAATCCAAGCACTTGGGAGGCAGAGGCAGGCAGATTTCTGAGTTCCAGGCCAGCCTGGTCTACAGAGTGAATTCCAGGACAGCCAGGGATACACAGAGAAACCTTGTCTCAAATAACAAAAAATAAAAAAAGAAAAACAAAAAACAAACAAACAAAAAGATATCCATCATTAGAAATGATTTGAAAAAAAAATAAAGTTTCCAATATTCTGACATTTCCTCTTTTAGTTGGGTATATTCCCAGGGTAAGCTGGGTCTTGGGGTTCAATTATTGCTAGTTTTACCAGAAAACAACAAATGCACTTCCAAAGTTGTTGTGCAATTTTTCTCTCCCATCAGTAATGGAGGAGTGTTCCCCTGCCCACATATTTAAGCATGAGCTATAATAGTTTTTGATTATAATCATTCTGATTGGTATAAGATAACATCTCAGAGTTATTCTGATTTGCATTTCCCAGATGGATAAAGACTTTGAGCATTTATTTATCTGTTTCTTATTTATTTGAGACTCGTTCGTTGAGAATTCTCCGTTTAGTTGAGGCGTAGAAGATACAATAGAAGAAATTGATTCATTGGTCAAAGAAAATGCTAAATATAAAAAAAAAAATTCATAATACAAGACACCCAGGAAATCTGGGATACTTTGAAAATACCTAACCTAAAATTAATAGGAATAGAAGAAGTTAAAGAGCCCAATTCTAAGCTCACAAATATTTTCAACAAAATCATAGAAGAAAACATTCCAAACCTAAAGAAAGAGGTGCCAATAAACATAGAAGAAGCTTTAGAACACCATTTAGACTGGGCAAGAAAAAAAAAAAAACTACTCCCATCATATAATAATCAAAATACAAAATCTACAGAGGAAAGAAAGAAAGAATATTAAAAGCAATAAGGGAAAAATGGCAGGAAACATATGAAGGCAGAATGACCAGAATTGTACCCAATTTCTTAATAGAGACTCAAAAAGTGAAAGGGGTCTGAGCAGATATCTTTCAACTTCTGACGAACCATAATTGACAATGTAGACTATTGTACCCAGTAAAACTCTCAATCACCATAGAGGTAGAAAAGAAAATATTTTAAGACAAATCCAAATTCAAGTGATATCTATCCACAAATCCAGCTCTATAGAAAATACAAGAAGGAAAAATTCACACACACACAGTGAGAGAGAGAGAGAGAGAGAGAGAGAGAGAGAGAGAGAGAGAGAGAGAACCAACATAATTAAATTTAAACACATTCATATTTTAAAATATAATTACTGACTTAAGTAGACATCATGCCACTCAGGTGTCACATGTAAAATACTCTAAATACTAGCAAATATGTTCCCACCTACTCAGTTCTGTCACTTCTGAATCCTCTCTGGAGCATGGATCTTAATGCAGTGTTTTACAGAGCAATTTTCATCTGTATAAATTTTCTCTGAAGACAGGGCATTACTTCCCAAATGAAAACTTCCTAAGTCCTTATGAAGTATTCAGCAATACATTTGAATAATTTCATAGAGTATCAGAAATTTTTTAATGATCTATAAATTTTTATGGTCCTTGAGCAGGAAGATTGGGAGTTCAAGGATAGACATGTTATGTAGTGAGACTGGAATAAGAAACATAGTCACAAATCATGTAATACACCCAGTATCTCAGTACACCTGGAGGTTTTATTTTAAATAACTTATTGAACTGACATAGTTTTGATTTAAATGTGCTACTAGTAGGAATCCACTTTAGAAAATGAACACAATTGGACTGAGAAGTGGGAGGATAGGCCAGCAGAGAATGACACAGGAATGCTGCAGAAATTCCCTTCTTTTTCTTCTCTAATCAGATAGAGACTTTATTATAAGGTCTGTTGTTTCCTTTACAGATGTTCCTTCAGTTCCTGGTTCCTTCAGGCAGTTGCTGGATTGGATTGTCATATGATAATAAGAAAAAAGATTGGGCATGGATTGACAATGGCCCATCTAAACTGTGAGTTTCTGAGAGCCTTTCAGACTCTAACACTGGTGTGGGAATTGGGAGGATTGTGTGCAAAGGCTTTTCTGTCATTTCACATGGCTGTCCTCATTTTCTATTGAGATCATGGGTAAGGACAACTTGCATAAGACAGAGTCTGAACAAGTATTACAGAGGAAAGATGTGTAGTCTAGGAAATAACCAAAACACGCTTAATACTGCATACATCTGAGGTCTTTGTCTTCTAAGTTGAAAAGGCCCCTAGAAACTGAACAACTTGAGATGGTGTGAAGTGTCGGAATGATCATGACAGATACATTGAGTCTATCAAACCTTCATGTGACATTTTTATTGTTGTTAGCTTACATATAAGAAATGTTTATATGTAGATACACATATGTATGCCTACTTTACATTTCTAGGTGCTTTGTAGACTCCAAGTTTTATGTTTATACTCTGGTAAAAAAAACTCTTCACTGATTATCTTTATTAATAATATTTGTTTTTCTTGAGTACCATACATATATAAAATAAAATATGATCATGTCATCCCTACCCTGCCTTAAATTCTACCTCTGCATCAGCTCTAACATGTGCCCTGCTAACTCATGTGTTTGTAATTAAGGTGCAGACTTATAAGTCACCCACTGAAGCAAAGAAACCCACCAGTGGAAATATTATCAAAATAGAATGAATCTCTTCTTTCCAGCATCTGTCACTTAAGAAAAGTGATTATTTAAGATGTAAAAGGTCATGCCCATCTCTATGGGAATCATCTTGTGCAGAGACCGCATTTAACAGAGCTTTTTCCCTTCTCTGGTGCCTACATTCTTTCTATGTCCTCTTTGATATTGTTCCCTTGCTGATAGTGTGGAGAAGTTAATGTAGATGTCTTCTTTAGGGCTGAGCACAAAATGCTTCTCCTAAGCATTTTGACCAATTTCCACCTCTCTGCACTGACTTCTACCCACTGTTAAAGTAGTTGCTTTGATGGAGGTTGAGAGAAACCCGGGTTTAGGCCCAAACTATAAAGGTTAAGAATGCAATTTAACTTCGTGATCTTCAGCACCATTTTCTCCACTTAGGAAGTATCACATTTTATAAGATAAAAAATCTTAACAGTTTTCTTGAAACAAAGTCTATTATGTAAAAGTTGATTTTAACTCAAAAATTGAACTGAAGAAATATGTTTCATCTGCTGAAGTATAAATATTAGTGTGAGACCTCTGAAACCTCTAACTTGTCTGACTCATTCTAATTTTTAGAATCTCATAATGAACAGCAATTTATGATACTGCATATTAGAAGTGACTGTACAGATCCCATAACCTTATGTCATGGGTGGCCCATGGAAACATGTAAAGGGTATGAAGCCTGAGAAAGCCAGGCAAGGTGTGAAGTGGGAGCTTTGAAGTTCCCACCCTTTGCTTTGTAGAATTAGAGCCTGCCTATGCACTCCAGTTGCCAGTTTTTTTTTGGTAAAACTACTGATGCTTTCTTGCTTTTTGTGTCATTCGTAGACTACTGCCATGTGCCATCCAGTGTGAGTGTTGCTGCTGGTGAGTGTGAAGGTGCATGGTCTTCCACTGCTGTTGGATGTCTTAGTTGCTTAGTTTCTCCATCAGTAAACCCCCCTCCCACATTAGCACTTGCTCAGCTTTAACTGTCTCCTTAGCCAATCAGATGTTAAAGACCATGAATGTCCTCTTGTTTATCTTTGTTTATCCTTGTATATCTATTAAACCTTGATCAGCCTTTCTTGAATGGTTGCAGTAGATTTTGAAAACAGACTTACCTTTAGCAATTTGGTGATCCCTAGAGATACTGTTCACAGTTAATTGTTGGACTCTAATACAACTGATCATTTAAAAGTGAACAAAGACTTATTGTTTTGTAACAGTGATGGGTGAGCTCTGATATTTCAATTGAAACATGAATTGTCATTATAACTCAAGGCAAATTCAACAGTTGTATTTGGAGTTAAATTATTTTAACAAATAAATTAATGAAAAAAATGCAATTTTACCCCTGACCACTTAGCAGAATAATTGTAGCAAATTCCAACCTAAGGCCTATGACCTCACCAATCTTGGACTTTTGATTTGAATTACATCACTAAACATATTTTCCTTATGGTAAAAGCCACAGCTCCAATAAGAAAGCATCTATTTATCCTATAACAATGGTAACACTGGGTAAATCTGCCTGGTCTGCAGCAGATCAGCATTGCAGAATAAAGTGTCCAGTGCATGATAGGATTATTCATAAATTTCCTTTCCTGAAACATACAAAGCACCTACTAGCCCTTAGAAAGCAATCTCTGGTGAAGATATTCCCTTATTGGTTTGAGTTTAATTTATCTATGTTTTGATGTCAATGTGTGGAATATCTTCAGCAATATGGCCTTACAATATAATCATGAGTGGTAACCAAAGACAGTAACAATAGCCTGTGCTGTGTAGGAGACCCCTATTGTCTCCCTGACCAGTAAGTCATACCTTTGGAGGAATCCTATGCTTTGCACTTTAGTTTTCTTTTAAAAACATGTCTTCTAGAATTGTAACTCTTTTTTAAAGTTAAATCATTTATTTATTATTTATTTATGATTATCTAATCCTTTTTTATAGTCTAGTCTTTATCCCTTTCCCTGTCTGCAATCTGGCTCCTCCTCATCCAACACCTCCTCCCACAGTCACCAAGAGGATGTCCACACCCATCCCCCCTTATACCACCAGGCCTCCTCACTACCTGAGTCCTCTTGTCTTTCTAGGGTTAGGTACATTTTCTCTCACTGAGGTCACACCAGGCAATCTTCTGCTGTATATGTGTAGAGGACTGCATAACAGCTAGTGTATGCTGAATGGTTGGTGGCTCAGTGACTGAGTGATCTCAGGGATTGATTTTAGGTGGTTGACCCCTTCTTCCGCTACTTCCAGATTTTCCTTAAGTCAACCACAAGGGTGTTTTGCTTCTGTCCATTGGTTGAGTGTTAGAATCCGCATCCTACTCTTTCATGTACTTGTTAAAATTTTATTTTTAACTACATTTTTCATAGAATGTATTTTGATACCATACTGCCCCTCTAAATACTTATTGTACATTACTACCTTTCTACCAACTCAACTTCATGTTACTTTTCTCTCTCCCCAAAACAAAAACAACAAAAACAAAAACAAAAAGGTAAAATAAAAACAATCAGGGAAACAAAAGCCCAATAGGGAAAAAAAATTGTCCTCCAACAAACAAATAAACAAAAAAACAAACACACAGACAAACCACATTAAAGAAAACCCAAACAAAACAAAACAAAACAAAACAAAACAAAACAAAACAAAACAAAACAAAACCCTCCAAATCATTAAGAACACATGGAACCTGTTTTGGGTTGGTCAACTATAAGCTTATTAACTCTTAGGTTCCCATAAGACCTTCTTCACATCCTTAGTTTTGTTTAACCCATCCATTATTTTCTCCTACCCTCTATTTTCCAGTACTTATCCATATTTGTTCTTGATTCGCAGAATAGCCCTTATGCATTAATACCTTGTTTTTTAGCTGTTTTGCTGATGTTTAATTTCCTTTTGAAAATACAAATTTTAAGAAATCACCTCACAATTCTGTTTATCCTGTAATAACTTTCCTAGGTATTTATATGTTAAGTTGTTTTTATATAATTTAAAAATAAATGTAATTTTCATTATTTTGTTGTTTTTAGTTAAGTGTTCATCTTACCCTGTTTGTCCTTGAATTATTTATTCACAGGTCTTCATCTCTCTGGTGTAGGGACTATGAACAGGGATGTCTGGTTGTCTATTATCACTTATAAGATGTCCATCATGCATATTTTATATGTGCAAGTTTTTAATTCTATTGTCTGTTTCTTTTTCCTTGAGATTTATGTACTGTTTCTGTCTGTTTTTTGTTCATAATGTCATTTACTTTGTGGCATTCACTGAGCTTCTTCTATAGCAGCTACAAAAACTATCTGAGGCATGGTACCCACAGTGATAACTCTCTCAGAATTAGTTTTCTTCAGTACCTTTGAACATAGCCAGTCAGGTTCTAGGTCAATTTTATTACAAATGTGGCCCTGTCAGTGTGGATAACTAGGTTCCAGAAAATATCTCCCTCTCTTTCTTTGAAGTTCACCCTTAAGCAGGCTGTCACAGAAGTAGCCAGAAGACAAACAGCACTATAACAAGTAAGATGTATTAATGTCGGACGGTGGTGGTGCATGCCTTTAATCTCAGCACTTGGGAAGCAGAGGCAGGAAGATTTCTGAGTTCAAGGCCAGCCTGGTCTACAAAGTGAGTTCCAGGACAGCCAGGGCTATACAGAGAAACCCTGTCTCAAAAAACAAAACAAACAAACAAACAAACAAACAAAGATGCATTAATAAGTTCTAATCACTGAGATTATTAGAATTGTTATTAATTTTTTCTATGTAAATTATCATTTCACACAGACTAGCCCTACTCTTCAGACTCTTTATCCCAAGCACTTGGACTTCTAGTATTTGCCTCTATGACTGGCCACATAGTTAACAAATTTATTTACATCCACTAGAAGCATACACAGTCAGAGAAGAGCAAGTGGTAACATTTAAAGTAAGGTGCCAGAGGGAGAGAAGATGCCTGCATCCAAGTTAAGGTATCTTTGTGGACCTTGACTATGCTATAGAACTGAGGCCTGATGATGGTGTTACTAGAGTCAGAACTGAGGTTTGACTAAGGGAGTTCAGTGGTGAGAAGGTTCCTACATCTACCACAAACATTTATTCCAGTGCAAAGGCACAAATGCTTGCACATCTGTTACAATGCCATCTTCTAATGAACCCTGTGAGCAGCATGCACCTCTCTTGTGTTTCTTGTGTGCAGGTAGAGGTGAGCATCATTATGGGAGTAAAGTTAAGATCTCATGATTCAGCCTATATGCATCATGTGTATTTGTGAAGGGTTGGTGTCTGCTGGATTCTTTTCCTCCTTGCTCGCGTTCAATACACAGCCTTCATTGATTGTACCCAAATAAAATCTCATGGCTGGCTAATGTGTATACTGACTCCAGTCTCCTCTCTCCTCTCTCCTCTCCCCTCCTCTCTGTTCATGGCCACCTTGGTTTCATTTATCTTCCTTTTCTGTCACTATAGTAAATTTAATACTGTATTCCTCCCCAGTTTAAATCCAAGGTTAAAGAGAGGTGATCATTTGTTAAAGTTTTTTTTTCCCCCCCGCTTTGACATTTCAGATCCAATGAGCTTGTTGAATGTCTGTACTTTTCTGCTATTCTTTGGCATAAATTCCCATAAGACTAACCTTGTTCAAACTCACTGTATTTACCAAACATGCCTTGAATTTCTGATTTAAAAAAATATTTTCTTTATTTACATTTCAAAAGTTATCCTCTCTTCATCCCTCCCCTCCAAAACCCCATATTCTTTCCTCTCCCCTGCTTCTGTGAGGGTGCTACCTCACCCACACATTCACTTCCACCACTGTGCACTGTCATTCCTCTACACTGGGCCATCGAGTCCCCCACAGGACCAAGGGCTGTACCTCCCTCTGATGTCCAACAAAACCATTCTCAGCCATATACACGACTGGAGCCATGGGTCCCACAATGTGTACTCTTTGGTTGGTTGTCCTGGAAGCTTCCAGGGAACTGGCCAGTAGACAATTTTGCTCCCCACCAATGGTCTGTAAACGCCTTCAGCTCCTTCAGTCCCTTCTCCAACTTCTTCATCAGGGACTCCACACTAAGTCCAATGGTTGGATGCAAGCATCCAACTCTGTATTTGTCAGGCTCTTGCAGAACATCTAGGAAGACAGTCAGACCCGCTTTCTGTGAACAAATACTTCCCACCATCCCCAATAACTTCCAGGTTTGGCAACAGTATATAGGATGTATCCCCAGGTTGGGCAGTCTGTGGATGGTATTTTCTTCAGTTTTTGTACGACACTTTGTCTCCATATTTACTCCTGTATTTTCTTCCCCTTCTAAAAAGCACTGAAGCATCCACACTTTGGACTTCCTTCTTCTTTGACTTCATATGGTCTGCAAATTTTATCTTGGGTATTCTGAGCTTTTGAGCTAATAACCACTTACCAGTTAGTGCATAACATGTGTGTTCTTTTTCGATTGGGTTACCTCACTCAGAATGAATTCAGCAGTACATCTATTTGCCTGCAAATTTCATGTAGTCATTGTTTTTAATAGCTGAGTTGTATTCCACTGTGTAAATGTACCAAATTTTCTCTAATCATTTCTGGGTAGAAATGCATCTGGGTTCTTTCCAGCTTCTAAATTTTATAAATGAGGCTTCTGTGAACATAGTGGAGCATGTTTCCTTGTAATATGTTGGAAAATCATTTGTATATTTGCGCAGGAGTTGTATAGCTGTAGCCTCAGGTAGTCCTATGTCCAATTTTCTATGGAATGGCCAGACTGATTTCCAGAGTGGTTGTACCATCTTGCACTCCTATGAACAATAGAGGAGTATTCCTCTTTTTTTTTTTTTTTTTTTTTTTTTTCACATCCTCACCAGTATCTGATGTCACCTGCATTTTTTGGAACTTAGCCATTTTGACTGTTGTGAGATAGAATCTCAGTGTTGGTTTGATTTGCATTATCCTGATGACTAAGTATGTTGAACATTTATTTAGGAGCTTCTCAGCCGCTCAAGTTAACTCACATGAGAATTCTCTGCTTAGATCTGTACCCCATTTTTAATAGGATGATTTGGTTCTCTGGAGTCTAACTTCTGGAGATCTTTGTATATATTGAATATCATCCCTCTATCAGATGAGGTTTTGGTAAATATCTTTTATGAATCAGTTGATTATGGTTTTGTTCTATTGACAGGGTCCTTTGCCTTATAGAAGCTTTATAATTTTTTTTAAGATTTATTTTATTTATTATATGTAAGTACACTGTAGTTGTCCTCAGACACTCCAGAAGAGGGAGCCAGATCGGGTGGTTGTGAGCCACCATGTGGTTGCTGGGATTTGAACTTATCACCTTCGGAAGAGCAGTAGGGTGCTCTTACCCGCTGAGCCATCTCACCAGCCCCAAAGCTTTGTAATTTTAAGAGGTCCTATTTGTTGATTTTGGATCTTAGAGAAAAAGTTATTGGTGTTCTGCTGAAGAAATGTATTTCCCCGTGCCCATGTATTTGAGGCTTTCCCCCACTTTCTCTTCTATTGAATTCTGTGTATCTGGTTTTATGCAGAGGTCCTTGATCCACTTGGACTTTAATTTCTACAAGGAGATAAGAATGGTTTAATTTGTACTTTTCTACATATTGACCGCAGGTTGATCCAGCACCCTTTGTTGAAAATGCTGTATTTCTTATATTAATGGATTCATTATTTCATATTTAAATGACAATTTTACACAGATTCACATTACTTCTTTCCCTGACTATTAGGAGAAAGACTGACTGCCAGAGTATGCTGATCCTCTGAAGTGTCATTTCTGATGATGTCTAATCCTGAATAGAAATCTGCTTACTAACTTTTCATAAGTGCATTGAGTGAGGTTTTAATTATTAGTTAATATTTAATTAGGACCTCGATCTAGTCTGACATGATTATAATCCTCCTAATTCAGCATCCCAGTGGTGAGGTTATAGGCCCACTTCAGCTGTCTTAATTTTAAACGTTTTAGTCAACAGTTTCACATACATTTTTAAAAGATGGAGATTTTTTTTTGTGACAGAGATCATTTCATTTTAATGAGCTTACACAAAAGAAAATATTCCAGTGTTAAAATTATGATTAATAGGATAAATGTTCTGTCTTCTTTAATGAATAGAATTTTTTTTAATCATTACTTATTTCAATGAATGACAATAATTAAAGAGTTGCCTCTTGTTGTTTTTGTTCTTTAGTACCTTGAACACAATGAAATACAATGTAAAAGATGGTGGATGTGTGTTCTTATCTAAAACAAGACTAGAAAATAGTAACTGTTTAAATTCATACTTCTGTATTTGTGGGAAGAGACTCAGTAAATTCCCTGATTGACTATCCAACGAGTGTTAAAGGTAAAAAATGAAATTTTCTGACTCTCATTTGTTTTCTGTAATAATTCATGACTCCTCACAAATAAGTGTTTTCACCATTGAATTTAGTCTGCAGTGTAAAGAGAGAGACAACTGGGAAGATTTTGGGAATGTTCTCTGAAACATGACTTGACAGAGCAGAGGACCTCTTCCTTCCTTGTTGAGACTGGACAGATCTTCTCTGGTGCCCCAAAGCTTGGATGAATCTGTTTTATTTGTTTGCATAAACTCCAAATAGAAGTAAATAAAGAACCTTAATAAACTGCCTGAGTCCTTTTCTTTTCTTTTCTTTTCTTTTCTTTTCTTTTCTTTTCTTTTCTTTCCTTTCCTTTCCTTTCCTATCCTTTTCTTTCTCTCTCTCTCTCTCTCTTTCTTTCTTTCTTTCTTTCTTTCTTTCTTTCTTTCTTTCTTTCTTCTTTATCTTTGGAGACAGTAAAGAGTTTATTTCATCTTATATCTTAAAGTACATTATGAATGGTAGTCAGGGCAGGAAATCAAACATGATCTAAGAGGCAGGCACTGAAGAAGAGATAATGAAGGAATAGAATTACTATCTCGTGCAGACTGATTTCTTATTCCAGCTGTCCAGGGATAGCATTTGCAATAGTAAATCATCAGTCAAAAATACTTAATGATCTTTTGCTTACTAGACATTCTGATAGAGGCATTTTCTCAACTGAAATTTTCTTTTTCAGTTTGACCCCTATTAGTCTATATTTAATAAAAAGAAAGAAAGAAAGAAAGAAAGAAATGAAGAAAGAGGGAAAGAGAAAGAAGAAAGTATTGAAAGAAGGAAAGAGGGAGAGAGACAAAGGAAGGAAGGAAGGAAGGAAGGAAGGAAGGAAGGAAGGAAGGAAGGAAGGAAGGAAGGAAGGAAGGAGGGAAGGAAGGTTGGTTTTCTCAAAGACCCAGCTCCTGCTTTTCTTGATTCTTTGTGAAGTTCTTTCTCTTTCTACTTGATTGATTTCAGCCCTGAGTTTGATTAATTCCAGTCCCATGAGTTTGATTATTTCCTACCATCTACTCTTCTTGGATGTATTTGATTTTTTTTTTTTTTTAACTTTCAGGTGTGCTATTAAGTATGCTCTCTCCAGTTTCTTTTTGAGTTACTTAGAGCTATGAGTTTTCTGCTTAGCACTTCTTTCATTGTGTCCCATAAGTTTTGGTATGTTGTGCCTTCGTGTCCATTAAACCCTAAAATGTCTTAATTTCTTTATTTCTGCCTTGACCAAGTTATCATTAAGTAGAGTGTTGTTCAACATCCTTATGTATGTGAGCTTTCTCTGGTTTATGTTGTTATTGAAGAGAAGCCTTTGTCCATGGTTATGGGTGCATGGGATTATTTCAATATTCCTTTATCTGTGGAGTCCTGATTTGTGAATGATTATATGGTGAATTTTGGAGTAGGTACCATGAGGTGCTGAGAAGAAGGTATATACTTTTGCTTTAGGATGCAATATTATATAAATAACAGTTAGTTAGATTTAGTTCACAAGTTCTGTTAGTTTCACTGTGTCTATGTTTAGTATCAGTTTCCATGATCTGTACATTTATGAGAATGGGGTGTTGAAGTATCCCAATATTATTATGTGAGGTATAATGTGTGCTTTGAGCTTTAGGAAACTTTCTTTTATTATGTGGCTGGCCTTGCATTTGTAGCATAGATGTTCACAATTGAGATTTATTCTTGGTAGATTTTTCCTGCAATGAGTATGAAGTGTCCTTCTTTATCTCTTTGATAACTTTTGGCTTAAAGTTGATATTATTCAATATTAGAATGGCTACTTCAGCTTGCTTCTTGGGACCATTTGATTGGAAAATAGTTTTCCAGTACTTTACTCTGAGGTAGTGTCTCTCTTTGATACTTAGGATTTCCTGTATGCAGCAAAAGCTGGGTTTTGTCTATGAATCTAGTCTGTTATTTTATGTCTTTGATTGGGGAATTGAGTTCATGGATGATAAGAGATAGTAAGGAAGTTATTGTTGCTTCCTGTTATATTTGTTGTAGAGGTGCAATTATGTTTGTATTTTAAGTTTGATTGAAGAAAATTACTTTCTTGCTTTCTTTTAGGTTGTAGTTTCCCTCCTTGTGCTGGAGTTCTCTGTGTATTATCCTTTATTGAGCTGGATTTCTGGAAAGATATTGTATAATTATTTTTATTCATGGGTATAGTAGCTGGGGCTAGTATTTGTATTCTCTTAGGGTCTGTATGACATCTGCCCAGGTTTTGTCTAGCTTTCATACTCTCTGGAGATTTGCCTAATGTATTTCTCATAGGTCTGCCTTTATAGGTTACTTGACCATTTCTCTTACTGCTTTTAATATTCTATATTTTTGTGCATTTGGTGTTTTGATTATTGTATGACAGGAGGAATTTCTTTTCTGATCCAATCTATTTTGAGTTCTGTAGGCCTTATGTATGATTATGTCATCTCTTTCTTTATGTTAGGAAAATTTTTTTCTATAATTTTTGAAGATATTTACTGGCCCTTTAAGTTGGAAGTCTTTGTGCTTCTATACCTACTATCCTTAGGTATTTTTGATGGTTTCTTCTGTTATTGAACTACTGTCTTCTATCTCTTTTATTCTCTGGTGATGCTTGCACCTCTGAATCCTGATCTATTTCCAAGGATTTCTATCTTCATTATTGTCTCCCTTAATATTTCTATATTGTTTCTATTTTCATTTTTAGATCCTAGATGGTTTTGTTCAATACCTTCACCTCTTTGGTTGTGTTTTCCTGTAGTTCTTTAAGGTATTTTTGTGTTTCTGTTTTAACATCTTCTACCTGTTTACATGTGTTCTACTGTATTTCTTTAAGGGAGTTATTTATGTCTTTCTTAAAGTCCTCTATCATCATCATGAGATGTGCTTTAAAGTATAGTAGTGCTTTTTAGTGCATTGTTGTAAACAGAGCTCGATGATGTGGGAAACAGGGTTCTGATGATGTCAAGTATCCTTGGTTTCTCTTGATTTTGTTCTTGCCCTTGCCTCATGCCATCTAGTTATCTCTCATTTTATCTAGTCTTGTTGTCTCTGACTATGACTCATGCCTCCTGTCAACCTATGTGTCAGCACTCCTGAGAGACCAGCTCTATCTAGGTGGATTTGCATATGAGAGCAATGTCACATGTTCAGTTTTGCGTGCACATGAAAACCAGTAGAATCCTGTCCTCAGCTTTTCCTTGGTTCATAGATCCTGATGGCTCTGGGCAGGGGCCTCTTTGTCCAGGAACTTGAGTGTAAGTGTTGGTCATACTTATGTTCACAGATGTGTATCACTCCTGGAAGACCAGCTCTCTCATGGCAGCATTTGTCTATGGAAAACTGGAGCACAGGGTCAGCTAAGGGAAGAAATGAAAACCAGAAGGGTCATGAACCAGGTTATTGCTTGGTTTCTGTGGCCTGAGGTCTCCAGGTGGGTCCCTTGAAGCAGAAAGTGTAGTCTTACCTGTGCTCACAAATGTGCCACACTCCTGGGAAGCCAGTTCTCTTCTGAGTATTTCATTATGAGTAGAACAAATTTTCTTAATTGAAGTACAGTTAAGAGCTACAATATAGCCCTTCACAAATCATCTTCCCTGCTTGCCAAGTCCTCTGCAGCAAGCTGAGTTGCCCTGGCTAGCGACTATATCAGGGGGATCTCCATTTTCCATCCACTTATCTGCCCATTTTCATCATATCTGTGGCTGTTGAACAGACCTGCACATCATGAATCATACAGTCCTGTTGATCCAGAACCATGCAAACCAAGGAAACCAATCAGAAGCATGTCACAACAGGTGCAGTTTTTTTTCCAGAAGGAATAGAAGCAATAAAGAGAGAAATAAATAGTAGCAATAAAGAAAACATAAAGTTAGGGATTTCTGGATATGGAAAATCTAGGGAAGGGAAAAGAAACAACAGATACAAGCATCACTAACAGAGTACAGGAGATGGATGAGACAATCTGAGGTGTAGAAATACAAGAGAACATATTGATACATCAATTGAAGAAAAATAAACTCTAAAAAAATTCCTGACTCAAAATTTCCAGGAAATCAAGAATTCCATTGAAAGAACTAAGCTGAGAATAATAGAGATAGAAGAAATTTAAGTGTCCCATCTCTAAGACTCACAAAATATATTCAAAAAGTCAGAGAAAATAAATTCCCACCTTAAAAAAGAGATGTATATAAAAATATAATTGTCTACAGAACACCAGATAGAGTGGACCAAAAAATGTAATTCTCCCCCCATTTACTAAACAAAACAGAAATCTACAGAACCATATAGAAAGGGGTAAATGGCAGACCATACAGAATTAATGTACTTCTGAAGAAAGACTCTAAATCCTAGAAGGGCCTGGATAGATATGTTGCAACCTCTAAATATCCTGACTTCAACATAGACTATAATACCCAGCAAAACTCTCAATCAACATAGATGGAGAAAAACAAAACATTTTAAGACTAATCCAAATTAAAATCTTATCTATACACAAATAAAGCCTAAAGAAAATACTAGAAGAAAGATTCCAACCCAAGGGAAATAACTACATTCAAGAAAACACAGGAAATAACTCCATACATGCAAAAACAAGGGAAAGGATACACACACGCACACACTCTCTCTCTCTCACACACACACATACACACACACACACACACACACTAAAACCACCAACAGTAAAATAACAAGAAATAACAAACACTGGTCATTAATATCTCTCAATATCAATGGGTTCATTTTTCAATAAAACAAGTAGGCTAACATAATGGATGCAAAAATATGACCCTGAATTCTGCTACATACATGAAACACACTTCAGCAATAAAAATACACATTACCTCAGAGTAAATGGCTTGAAAAGAAGACTTCCCAGCAAATGGACCCAAAAAGCAAGCTGCAGTAGACATTCTCATACCTTGTAAAGTAGACTTTCAGTTAAGATTAATCAAAAGAGACAGGGATTGAAATATCATACTCATCAAAGGAAAATATTACCAAGATGATTATCTCAATTCTGAATAACTATACACAATGTCATGCACATTTTAAAAAGAAACACTACTTAATTTAAATCCCAAATCAAACCCTCCATATTAACAGTGGGAGACTTCAACTCCTGACTCTCATGAAGTGACAGGTCATCCAGACAAAAAACTAGAGAGAGAAATAATGAAACTAAGATGCTATGAATGAAATGGATCCATCAGATTTCTATAGAATATTCCACCCAAAGACAAAACAAAATATGTTTTTCAGCACTTCATGGATCCTTCTCCTTAAATGACCCTATAGTCAGTCACAAAGAAACCCTCAATAGGTAAAAGAAAACTGAATGGTACTTTGTGTCTCATCAGACTACCATGAAATAAAGCTGAACATCAACAGTAAAAACACCAGAGAGCCTACATTAAGTGCCTCTACAATGAAATTAGAAAGTTCTCTTACCAAAAAGATAAAAGTATATATGAAAGCTCCAGGAAAAAAAAAAGAGGAGTAGAAGGTAAAAAACCAAAAATATCAGAGCTGAAATCAATTAGTTTCATACAAAGACAATAATACAAAGAATCAACAAAACCAAGTGTTGGTTATCTTAGAAAATCAACAAAATAAACAAACCCTTAGCCAACCTAACCAAAGGTACAGAGACAGAATCCAAATAAACAAAAACAGAAATGAACAGGGAGACACAATAATAGACATTGAAGAAATTCCCTGGTGTTTGTAGGTTTGGGTGACTCTGTCTGGAGTTTGCTTTGCCCCTGGGTTACTTGAATTCTCTTGTTTGGCCTTTGGCCCTGGCTATAGAAGACCTCCTGTAAGGACTTCCAACTGTGGGTGGGGAGGACATCTTCAGGGAGCAGAGAACAGCTGATCTGTTGCCCTGGCTGCAGTAGATCTCCTGGGAGGCCTTCAGACTGTTGGGTCTTTGGAATAACAGCAAAGTTGGGGTCCTGTGTCAAGCTGTTATGGGGAGGTGACCTGTATGGAATGTGGTTTCTGTTTCCCTGTGTGCACCAGAATGCCAGGAAGGCTTTCAGTCTCTTGGGTCAGTTGCCCTACACACCACAGAACCTCTGGGACATCTGAAGACTCTGGTATTGTTTGCCCAGTTTTCTTGTGTGCAGAGAAATTCCTGGGATGCCTCTAGGCTGTGGTGTCAGTTTCTATGGTTGAAGTGGTTCTCCTGGTATGTCTCAGGCTGTGGTGTCTATCCAATGCCCTGAGTGCAGCAAATCTCCTGGGATACCTCAGGTTGTGGTATGTTCAGGGGAGCAGACTATCTAGCAGTCTGTCCCAGCAGAAGGGGAGTAATATTCAATGGGCATGAGTTTTGGGGGGTGATGTGTCCCAAGACCACTGGGCTCCCAGAAGCAGCTGTGGGACTTCCAGTGGGTTCTTTTTTTTTTCTCTTTATTAGATATTTTCTTCATTTACATTTCAAGTGTTATCCAGAAATTTCCCCATACCCTCCCCGATCCCCGCCCTGCTCCCCTACCCACCCCTCCTACATAATGGCCCTGGCGTTCCCCTGTACTGGGACATATAAAGTCTGCATGACCAAGGGGCCTCTCTTCCCAATGATGGCCAACTAGGCCATCTTCTTCCATATATGCAGCTAGAGACATGAGCACAGGGGGAACTAGTTAGTTCATGTTATTCTTCCATCTATAGGGTTTAAGACCCCTTCAGCTCCTTGGGTACTTTCTCTAGCTTCTTACTAAATGCTCTGAGTGCTGTTGATCTTCTGGGATTCCTCAGGATATGGTGTCTTTAGGGGAAAGAATCAGTAGGTCATACCTCAAAAGCATGTTCTCTTCAAAATTGGAAAATCTTAAGGAAATGGAAAATTTTCTAGAAAGATATAACTTACCAGAGATTATTGAAGATCAGATGAAATTATTGAAAAAACACTTTAAAACCTCAAGAAATAAAAGCAGTCATTAAATATCTCAGAACGCGTAAAGCCCAGGGCCATATGGTTTTAGTTCTTAAAGATAGTGAAATATGGAGATAACCTTTTATCAATCAACTAGTGAACTTATTTCATGGGCATTCCTTCACACAGAAGCTATTTAATTCCTCTTTCACCACAAATAAAAGTATATGCATTCACAGACACCATCAAATAAACCAGTATGAACAAGCGAAGTTTATCTCTCTGAAAGCCCTGGGAAGGCCTTCATCTTAATGGGGATACTAAATCTCCTGAAGAAAATACTTCTCCTACAGCCTGCCTCTACTATTTGTGCTCACTCAGAATCAGACCCGTTCTGCACCTCCCAAGCTTTCCCTTTTCCTTCTTGCTTGGCATATAAACACCATGGAGGTAAGTGGAGACCAGAAACCATAACATTTTTCAACAGACCACTCCTTTTCCTTTTCTGATCTGGCAAAGGAAAACCTGGACTGTAGACCACCATTAAAGACTCATTCTTCGTCCCCTGAGCAGAGGGCTGGCTATACACCAGGCACCCCTCAGCACTGAGGCATGACTTAGTAGGACAACTGTTACTTAGAAACATAAAAATAAATTCATAAAATGTAAATATGTATGTCTACTTTCCATTTCAAGGTACTGTAGTGAATAAACACTAAGGCTTATGTTCATTTCTGACATGGTAGAAATCTTCATTGATCTTCCTTATTAGTAGTATCTATTTTTCTTGAAAATCTAATAGATATAAAAGCAAATTTGATTGTGTCTTAACCATCTCCCTTGTCCACTCACACTTTCCCTGCATGTGCCCTAATGTGTTCTACTCTAAACCATGTTTTATTAATTAGTGATGTTCATAGGGCCATGGTTGTAGGGCACCCACTGGATCAAGGCAAACTATCAATGACCACACCATCAAAAAAGAATTAATCTCTATTTGCAGCACCTGTAACCTAACAATAGTGATTCATTAAGGGCAGAGGGCCTTCCTCATTTATGCAGGAATTTAGCTGTCTTGACCTTGTGTAGTTGCATATACATAACTACAGCTTCTGTGACTTCCTGTGTGACATAGCTTTGGCATGTCCACATGTCATCATGTCACAGAGCTATTCTGCAACACCTGCCTCTTACATTCTTGCTACATCATCTTCCTTGCTATTCCTTGACACTTGCTGGTTGTGATTAGGGAAGATGTTTATGACAATGGCCCTATAGGGCTACGAACATATTCTGTTTCCACTGGGACAATGACCCATCCTACTGCTTGGTACTAACTACTGCCCATTACAAAATAAAGCTTCTTGACCAAGTTTGTGTGTATCCAGGTAGTTGAAATATGTTTGATTGAGGAAGTGGCTTATTAGGAGTTGTGGTATTTTTGTAGGTGTGCCTTGGTTGGAGCAAGTGTGTCAGTGTGGGGGTAGTCTTTGAGACCCTTTACCTAAACACTTGGAAGCCAAATTTTCCCTGTCTGCCTTTGGATCAAACTGTAGAAATTTCTGCTCCTCCTCCCAGCCCACATCTGCCTGGATGCTGCCATTTTCCAGTGTTAGTAATGGAATAAAAATCTAAACCTATAATCTAGGTCCAATTAAATATTGTCCCTTATATGTGTTTTACTGGTTTTTGTGTTTCTTTCCAGCCTTAAAACTTAAAGACAGAAGTTAGTATTCTAGACAGTGGGGTATTGGTGTGAAAGGCCTGACCATATATTAGTTTGTAAGAGTATGTATTTGGGGCCTGTGGATTTGGAAAGCAGTGGAATGTTTTAAGTGGGACTTTTTTTATTGCCTATTTTATTTATTTACATTTTAATTTTTTAATTGGATAATTTCTTTATTTATATTAGGAATGTTATCTCCTTTCCATGTTTCCCCCCTCCCCTGAAATACTTGATTCCATCCTCTCTCCCCACGCTTCTATGAGGTTATTCCTCTACCCACCCACCTCCCTGCCAACATATTCCTCTACATTGGGGCATCAAGACCAATGGCCTCTTCTTCCACTGGTGTCCAACAAAGACATCCTCTGTTATATATGTGGCTGGAGGCATTGGTCCCTTCATGTGTACTCCTTGGTTGGTACTTTAGTCCCTGGGGAGCTCTGGGGGTTTTTGGGTGGTTGATGTTGTTTTTCCTATGTGGTTTCAAATCCCATCAACTCCTTCAGTCCTTTCATTAACCCCTCCATTGGGAAACCCTGGATCAGTCCAAAGATTACCTGTGAGCATCTGTCTCTGGCAGGCTTTGACAGAGCTTCTCAGAAGACAGCTATACCTTGCTCCTGTCAGTATATACTTCTTGGCATGAACAAGTGTGTCTATGTTTGGTGACTATCTATGGGATAGATCCCCAGGTAGAAAAGTCTCTGGATAGACTTTTCTTCAGTCACAACTGTAAACATTGTCTCTTTTATTTGCTCCGACGAGTATTTTATTACTCATTCTAATAATGACTGAAACATCCCCATTTTAGTCTTCCTTTTTGAGTTTCATGTGGTCTGTGAATTGTATTTGGGTACTCTCAAATTTTTAGCTAATGTCCACTTATCAGTGAATGCATACAATGTGGGTTCTTTTGTGTTTGTGTTACCTCACTCTGGATGATATTTTCTACTTCCATCCATTTGCCTAAGTATTTAATGAATACATTGTTTTTAGTAGCTGAGTAGTACTCCTTTGTGTAAATGTACCACCTTTTTGTATGCATCCCTTTGTAGAAGGACATCTGGGTTCTTTCCAACTTCTGGCTATTACAAATCAGGCTGCTATGAACATAGTAAGGCACGTATCCTTGTTATATGTTGGAATATCTTCTGGATATATTCCCAGGAGTGGTATAGCTGGGTCCTCAGGTAACATGTCCAATTTTCTGAGGAACTGCCAGACTTATTTCCAGAGTGGTTGTAGCAGGTTGCAATTCCATAAACAATGGAGGAGTGTTCCTCTTTCTAGTAGAAAAATGGAAGACTTTGATGCTGACCAAGATTTATAATGTGCAGACTCGTTCCAAGAGGTTTCAGTGGAGAGGAAGTTTATTAAATAGTCTAGAGACTGCTTGTGGTAGTCAGATGATGAACGTGGCTGATTTTTGCATTTGTCCATAGAGTCTAACTGAGGCTAAGTTAAAGTGATTTTTATTATTTGCTTTGATGAATGAACTCTCAAAAAAGACCAGCAGTGACTTTGTTTTCTAATTTATTCTCATGAAGTACATTTTGATCAAGCATAGCAAGCTTAAAAAGAAAACAAAACAAAATAAAACAAAACAAAGCAAAACAAAAATGTATATTGTAATAATAGAGGGGCACGAGGAAGTGAAATGGGGTTAATTCTATCTTCAAGGAGATAAATAATTAAGGGATTGGTGATTTCAGGTCCAGATTCCACCCAGCTAACCATGTTGTTGTGTTTGCCATTGAAAAAGGAATATTTTTCCTTTTAATCTAGAGAGAACTCCAATCCAGAAATGGAGGGCAATCCTGTGATCTAAATCTTGACAGTGGATGATACAAATTTTGATGCAGACATTTTGGAATAGTGGTTATGAAAAGATTAGGCCTAGGTACAGTGGTACAAAACACCTTTAATTCCAGGAGACAAAGACAGGAAGATCAAGGTGTTCATGTCTGGCCATGAACAGCATATGTTCTAGGTGTAGAAAAGCTTAAATCCAGGCATTATGGCATACACCTTTAATCTCACAATTCAGGAGGCAGAGCCTTGAAGATCTCTGGGTTCAAGGTCTATCTACAGAAAATGCTTCAGGACATACAAGGTTAGGCAGTAAGGGTGTTGGAAAACAGAGAGCTAGTAATAGTATAAGGAAGTAGGGCATGTTCAGCCCCAGCAAGTAGTAGAACTGAGTAGCTTCAGCCATAGTACCTGACGTTAGAGTAAAGAATAAAAGGAATAAAAGGACAATTGATGCTTTTTAGCTGTACCTAAGAAACTAGCTGTGATGAAGATAAAACCAGCATCACTAAGGTGAAATCTTCTGGGAAGTATTTTCTGAGAGCACAAATAAGCTGTGTTTGAGAGAGCAAAGGTTGTACTTCTTGATCCAGATGGAGTTAGTAATGAGTAAGAATCATCCTGGTAGTACTGAATTTGCAGATATGAAGGGGTCATGGAGGGCAGCCAAGGCTTGGTACTGTGAGAGGCCAGGAAAGGCCAGTGTGAAAGAGGCAGCCTCAGTTACAGTTGATAGCCAGTAACTGAGAGGGTCATACAAAGAAATTGAGGTTTGACACCATGATGAC
Source organism: Mus minutoides (assembly GCA_902729485.2). Classification (NCBI taxonomy): domain Eukaryota; kingdom Metazoa; phylum Chordata; class Mammalia; order Rodentia; family Muridae; genus Mus; species Mus minutoides. Next base: position 1,858,048 of record LR749720.1, read on the forward strand.
AGCTTGTGAGAGGCTATCGGTAAATTCTAGTTACAGCAGAAGACCCCAGTGTATTGAAGATGCCAGTATCATGGCATGACCCCCAAGAATAGCAGTAGCAATGGAGTGGAGTCAACCACAATCTAGAATGATACAAAGGGCAGGGCTGGAGAAGTGATGTAAGCCTTTGGAGGAACCCAGAAGATCATGAGTAGATCCCAGATATTGGAACAAAAAATATGAGTCAAGAAAGTGGCTAACAGTGTATATAACCATCCCAGGAGAAAGAAGTTTATTGCAGTCAACAAAGGTGAAAAGGAGTCAGATAGTTTGGAGTGGCCTATCTGGATTCCTGTCTGGCTTTAGTCTAGAATTTCTTCACATGACATTTTGGAATAATATTATATGTCCTGTGATGATGGAGATATATTATCTGCTGTTTAATTTTGGTTTCATAAGGGATTACATTTAAGTGATTAAATCTCAGAAAAGACTTTGAACTTTGGACTTTGAGCATTGTTTAGATTGCTATAGACTATAGGGACTTTTAGTTGGACCAAATGCATTTTGTATTAAGCTATGTTTAGGTATGTTCCCTATAGACTCATGTGTTTGAACAAGCCTATGAAGTCTCTAGAGTGGAGTAAGGTGGTTTGAATATTCTTGATACAATGAATGGCACTATTAGGAAGTATGATATTGTTGGAGTAGATGTGCTTTTGTTGGAGAAAGTATATCACTGTGGAGGTGCTCTTTTAGGCCCTACTCCTAGGCATGTGAAAGTCAGTCTTCTGTCTGCCAATGGATCAAATTGTAGTACTTTTTGCTCCTTTTCCAGCCCCCACCCCTTCTTCCTGGATGCTGCTGTGCATGATAAGAGACTGAACCTATGAACATGTAATCCAGTCCCAATTAAATGTTGTCCCTTATAAGTGGTGGCTCCATATAGGATGGATCCCTATCTAGATGGGCAGTTTCTGGATGGCCTTTCCTTTAGTCTCTTCTCTACTCTTTGTCCCTGTATTTCCTTTAGACAGAAGCAATTCTAGAGTAAAATTTTGGAAATGGATGGGTGTCCCCATCTCTAAACCATGGGTCCCTCCATGTTTACTCTTTTGTTGGTGATTTAGCCCCTGGGAGCTCTGGGGAGTCTATTTGATTGATATTATTGTTCTTCCTAATGGGTTGAAACCCATTACTGCTCTTTCTAAGTCCTTGCCCTACCTCTTCCACTGGGGCCCTGTTCTCAGTTCAATGATGGGCTAAGAGGATTTGCATCTGTATGGCTCAGGTTCTGACAGAGCCTCTCAGGGGACAGCTATAACACATAACAATAGTGATAAAAATGGCATGGTATTGGTAGAGAGACAAACATATAGTTCAAGGGAATAGAATTGAACATCCAGAAATCAAACAACACCCTTATGGACACTTGATCTTTGATAAAGAAGTCCTTTATACCTTTTAAAATACTTTAAACTTTTATTGGTTTGTATTTTGTGTGTATGTGTGTGTGGTTGTTATGAGATAGGGATTCATTTCAGCCAGGTTACCCTGGAACTCCTGATGCTCATGTCTCCAGTTCTTGTGTATCTAGCTTGATCTTTTTATTTTTCTTGAAAAATACCAAGCATACTTATTCTAAATGTGTTATTTTGTAATCCTAGTATCTGAAATCTTACAGACTGAATTTCCTGTATGTGCTGGCTTTTGCTAATAGTGATATTTTCTTTGTGCCATTCATGGAGTTTCTCCTCATTGGTGCAGAACCTATCTTAGGCATGTAATCTACACTGATTACTTTCTCAGGAATATTTCTTCCATTCAGTGCCTGGGAAGTTGGCAGACATGGTTCCCTTCTATTATAAATGGGGCCCTGGCAGAATAGACAGCTAGGTTCCAAATCAGAAGGAAAATAATTTCCGTTTCTCTCCAAGAATTCTATCAAGAAGGCTGTCACAGGAGTGGTTAAGGAATAGATTATACCTTATCAGATGTATTAATATGTTCATTTCATATAAGTTGTTATTAACTTCGGTTTTTCTATATAAAAGTAGAAAAGCGTGTAAAGTTTCTGCATAATGCATCATTTCAAAGAGGCTACAATTGTATCTCCTGCCTGTAGCTTACAAGTGCTTCAATTGACAGTGCTTGCCACAATGAATGGACACAGAGTTAACAAATTGTTTATACTCTACAGCAACATACAGAGTCAGATATGGGCATCAGATAACATTTGGATTGAAGTACCAGAAGCTGAGAACATACCTTTATCCGGGTTGAGATCTTCATAAACCATTACTATGCTACAGAACTGTTCCCTTGTGGTGGGGGTGTTACTAGGGCTAGAAGCTTTGTGGTCTGAAGGTTACTGTGACTTCTACATTTCTTTCTCTAGTGAGAAGATACAATAACATCTACATTTGTTATAATGTGAGCTGCTAAAGAATCCAATGAGCAGGTGTGAGCCATATATATGTTTCATGTATAGAGCTGTAGGTGGGTATCACGATGTGAAGTAAAGTCAAATGGTCATATTTCAGATGATGTGCTTCCCGTGAATCTTCTGTGAGTAGTTAGTGTCTGCCAAATCCTTTCTGTCTTTGCTCATGTTCATTGTAACGCATTATTGACTGTGCTTATCATATCTCATGGCTGGCTAATGAGCACACTCATTCCTATTTTATTTTACTTTCTTTTCTATGATTCATGAGCCACTTGGCTATTTATCTTCCTCTCGTTCTATGGTAAATCTAAATAGTCTGATTCCTCAAACTTATATCTAGGGCTCAATAACATTGGCTTCTGTTGAAGATTTTCCCTTTGCCATCTCAGTTATCTAGGTTTTACCCCTGCTTCATCTTCTTTGATATAACTTCTCATCACAAAACCTACATTCAAAGTCATTTACTCAAGCCAACCTTAAACTCCTGATCATCCTACAATTGCCTCCCAAATCCTGAGGCTATACTTGTCCTCCACTGCATATGTCCACATTAATTATTTAGGTTTTAAATGATCATTTTCCATAAGTTCATTATTCTTCTTTCCCTGCCTATTAGGAGAAAGACTGACTGCAACACTCTGCTAATCCTTTGGGAGTCTCACCTCTACTGAACCTTAGTCTATATAGGAATCAACATCATTTCCTTTCAGAAATTTATTGAATTAAATTTTAATTATTAGTTAATATTTCATCAAATTCTTGTTCAAAATCCAATTCTAGCATGATAATTCTATATTATATACATCATTGTCAATACATGTTGCTTCATAACTCATGACCTACAACAATATAAGCTTCAATTTTTTTGACAGGGCTTTTCTATATAGTCCTAGCTGTCCTGGAACTCACTTTGTAGACCAGGCTGGCCTCAAACTCAGAAATCTGCCTGCCTCTGCCTCCTGAGTGCTGTTATTAAAGGGGTGTGCCACCACACCCAGCTATAAGCTTCAAATTTTAGTAACTGCCTATTTGATTGTTTATAGTGATTGGGTGGCAATGAAATCACTACAGATAAAGGGAGGCTGTATATATTTCAGTGTGACAGGTCTTTATGATAATGACTGTGGAAAAAGACAGCCCTGTATCTGTGACAAGAAAATGGACTAAGTCCCTGAATCAGTGTGCTGTATGAAGGAAAGATAAAAATGAAACATCATCTTCTTTGTTTTTTTGTTTTTTTTCATGTGATGATTTATGACTAGCTACAAACTAGAAGTTTTAATCACAGATCTCAGTCTGCTGTGTGAACAGAAACATGAGCTACTAAGGGAAGAAATGTTCTTCTGAAATCTGGATTAACACAGAAGCCATATTTCTTCCTGGCACACAGATCAGCTTGTGTCTGGAGAATGGTCACCCTTTGGTCCAACACCCTGAGGATTCAGTTTTTTTCCTGAAACATGCAGAACCATATAGAAAACCCTATAAATAGGAAAAATACAATAATGTCACTAGGATATATTTATATCCCAGGGCTTTGACTGCACAATTAATAACTAATTTGTAGTTGTGAGAGTTTGTTTGTTGGTTAGTTACTATTTGTTTTTTGCTTGTAGATAAATTTATCTTTAGAAAAAGGCTTTTGTTTGCTGCCAAATATAATTTCAGACTTCATGACTAGTTGCCAGGCTAGTTTAAAAAATTCAGACTCTTCCATATTCCATATATGTTCTCATTCTTTCTCTGTCTTTCTATGATACATTTGATGATAAATTGAAACCATATAAATATAATAAAATGTATTTAAGCCAGCTGGATATGGTGACTCAGAATTATAAAACTTTTATATACATGAATTTGTTGCCTAGGCTACATAGTACATTTGAACATTATTGGCAATAGAGTAAGACTATCACAAGAAGCCTGATAATGATGGTATTAATAATAATATAGTTTTTAAATATTTTTTGTGAGGAGTGGGTGTGGCGACCATTCCAAGATGGTGCCCGGGAAGGTTGCCAAATCTTATGACTAACACCTTACTTCCTATACACCCCTGCATAGTCACGACCAGTCTTGTACTGTGCAGACACGCTGCTACGCAGTATCAGGTCAGCTGACATTGAACACATTAGACCTATGGCAAGCACCTACATGCCCGGCTCTGAGTGGTGAGGGCACAGAGATTTAAGGGCAGTCAGGGAGGGGCTCGGGGGCCTTTTGGAAGAAGTTAAGGATCCTGAGTAAACTGCTTTGAGAACTCCATCTCTCCTTGCTCCTTTCTGCTGGTCAGATCAGGTAGCGACAATTTTTGAATGGAGAAGCAATTGCTTTAACAGAATAATATTAAATTGATTAAACTCAAGACATTTATTATTGGTCCAGTGATACGTTACTTTCTCTGATCCACATTCATATTTGTCAGTTTTCTGGATGATTTTACTACATCCACATGGTCAATATCATGCTGTATAGTCATGTGTAGTTTCCTGTGACCTTCAGTTTTGAAGTGGTTATTAACTTGGTATGTCTTTCTGGTTTTGATCCTGACATTGAAAAAAAAAAGTCAAGACTTAAATTTGGAGTGTGTATGCAACAATATGTATCTATAGTAAGTCATAAGAAATAAGAATTGTACCAAATATGCACTCCCTTTCAACCATTGTGCTCAGTAGTTTTATGACCATATGACACAAGATATAATCTTATCAGAGGAGGGAACCTCAATTCTGAAAGTGCTGTAATAAGATCTGGCTCTAGGTAAGACTGTAGACACTTTCTCAACTAATGATAGGTATGTGAAGGCCAGTCTCATGGTGGCTGCCCCCTTTGGGCTAGTGGTCTTGGGTGCTCTAATAAAGAAGGCTGAGCAAGCCATGGAGTCTAAACCAATAATCAATACCCTTCCCTGGCCTGTGCATCAGCTTCTTCTTCCTGGTTCCTGTCAGGTTTTAGTTTCTGTCCTGATTTCCTTCAGTAACAGATTGTGATGTGGAAATGCAAACAAAACATTCCTTCTCCTCTCCAATTTACTTTCATCATAGTGTTACATCACAACAATATAAAGCCAGACTAAGAGATCCACCAAGCCCTAACATAGAAGTGCTTTACTTGCTGGGTGTGGTGGCGCACGCCTTTAATCCCAGCACTCGGGAGGCAGAGGCAGGTGGATTTCTGAGTTCGAGGCCAGCCTGGTCTACAAAGTGAGTTCCAGGACAGCCAGAGCTACACAGAGAAACCCTGTCTTGGAAAACCAAAAAAAAAAAAAAAAAAAGAAGCGCTTTACTTGCCAAAGTAAAGCCCCATGCTCTCCATGCCTGATACAAGCAGGTAGATATATGCAGTCTTGTAGTTTAAATTAACATGGCCCAGTTCAGAGTGTAATATATTCCGTACAGATTAGTATTTGACTACTTTTTCTCTGTATATGTTTTATTATTATTGATGTTTTTTAGCTAGCTCATATTTTTTTTTACAAATCAGTGATTCATTTTTTATTAATCAGCACTTCCCTTTTACACTAATAACCATGATATTCCTCCATTCACATGTGAGCATATCATATGTTTCCAAGTTTTACAATTTTGAATGAAGTTGTCATGCCAATTTTATTTGTTGCTGTGTGAACATTTTATATATTTATGTTTTATCTATCAATTCAATCTATCTCTCTATCTATCTATTTATCTGTCTGTCTATCATTTATCTTCCTATCATCTATTTTGGTAAACATCCATAGCTATGCTATTTGTTTTCCAGTCTTGTACCTCTATCCTTTGAGAATTTGAACTTATAGAAGCCATTTCTTCACAAATTACCCAATATTAGGTGTTTTACTACAATAACATGTAACTGGATAATATTCTTTAGATAAATTGAAGTTGCATCTACCTACCTGAACCAGCCAGCTCAGTCAGTCAACATGTTTTCCAGCACAGGAGTGAGGATTGAAAAAAAAAAAAAAAAAAGGAGAGAGAGTTAGACAATGCTGCAGTGTGACCCCTGTCAATTTTAAAACTGAAGGCAAATTTTTATTTTCCAACTCACTTTTTATACCATTTTAATTACATGAAAGTATTTTGTGCAAGCAATACAATAAGGAACTAGTAACAAGGCAGCAAGCAAAGTCCTATGATTATTCCCAGGACAGTTGTTAAAAAGGAGTTATCATAATGACTGAAATACTTGAACCTACGTCCTCCTCCAAGCCCAAAAATCTTGCCTGAGGCCTAGTTCCACTCGAAGACTAAAATTCCTGCCTTATCCTATTTCCCTATCACAGCCTAAAGTTAGATTCTTTCTTATTATGCCCTAATGTCAGATTCCTGCCAGATCTTACTTCCTTGTCCTTGGCCAAAGTCAGATTCCTGTCTGAAACCCACTTCTTTGTCTTTAGCCAATGTCAGACTACTGCCAAGTGGTACCCCAAAAGGCTTTCCACACACTACCTTTTCAATACTTTGTCTCTAGACAAATGTATTCACTGCTGATTGACTGTTAAATGTACTTCTATATGTGGAGATACCACATTTGTTCTTGGTATATTTCTTAGCCATTTTATATAGCTTTCTGTGCTTGAAAGATGTGTTTATACAAAATTATTTAGTATTTGACAGTTTCCCATATGCATTTAATACATTAGGATCACACTTACCTCCCTGAATCTGATCCCTGTCTACACCATTATCCCTATGCCAGTGAAATCCTCTTCCCTCTATCATGACTTTTTTTGTGGTTTTTCTTTTGTTTTGTGACACACTGGACTTAACCTTGGTCACTCAAAGGTGCATGGTGTATAGAGTGTTAATTGGAGTCAGAGTAGCTCAAGAAACGTTACATCACTAAAGTGAGTGATTCCCTCTCCTTCAAACTCCACAGACAGACAGTAGCTTCTTTTGCAGTACTTCCTTTGCAGTCTTATTAGCTGGACCTATCTAAAATGATAGCCTATATGATCAGTATTGTGCACACTCTAAGCAAATAACCAAAGATACTATAACTTCATGAGTGGCATCTCCATGCCATCTATGTCCTATCCCTACAAGTTTCTTGTGACATTCCTTTCTTCTTCCTAAGCCTTTGGGCTATTTATTTAAAGGATATTTGTATTTATATGTGAACACATTGCTCTGTATTTTTCTCTCCTAATCCTATTGACATTTAAATCATTTTAAATTGTTTTCTGACAGTCTTATACTGTTCCTTTAACTGTCCTGGAACTTACTATGTAGCCCAAGCTAGTCAGGAACTCTTTTTTTTTTTAAATAATTATTTTTATTAGATATTTTCTTTATTTATATTTCAAATGTTATCCCCTTTCCTAGTTTCCCCTTCAGACCCCCCTCCAATTATTCCCTTCTCCTTCATCTGCTCAAAAACACACCCACTCCTGCTTCCTGGCCTTGACATTCCCCTCTATATGGACATAGCACCTTCATTGGACCAAGGACCTCTCCTCCCATTGATGACCAACTAGACCATCCTCTGCTACATATGCAGCTGGAGCCATGAGTCCTAACATGTGTACTCTGTGGTTGATGGTTTAGTCCCAGGGAGCTCCAGGAGTACTGGTTAGTTCATATTGTTATTCCTCCTAGGAATGCCTTCAACTCCTTGGGTTCTTCCTCTACCTCCTTCATTGGGAACAGGTGCTCAGTCCAAGGGATGGCTGTGATAATGCACTTCTGTATTTGTCAGGAACTGACAGAGCCTCAGGAGAGAGCTATATTAGGCTCCTGTCAGCAAGCACTCATTGGCATACACAATAGTGTCTGGGTTTGTTGAGTGTATATGGGATGGGTCTCCAGGTGAGGCAGTCTCTGGATGGTCATTCCTTCAGTCTCTGATCCATACTTTGTGTCTGTAATTCCTTCCATGTGTATTTTGTTCTCTATTCTAAGATGGATCGAAGGATACACTTTGGCATTCCTTCTTCTTGATTTTCATGTGGTTTGTTAATTGTATATTGGGTATTTCAGCTTCAGAGCTAATATCCACTTATCAGTGAGTGCATATCATGTGTGTTCTTTTGTGATTGTGTTACCTCACTTAGAATGATATCCTTCAGATCCATCCATTTGCCTAAGAATTTTATAAATTCATTGTTTTTAATAGCTGAGTAGTACTCCATTGCTTAAATGTACCACATATTCTGTATCCATTCCTCTGTCTATAAATAAGGCTGCTGTGAACACAGTGGAGCATGTGTCCTTGTTATATGTTGGAATATTTTCTGGGTATATGCCCAGGAGTGGTATTGATGGGTCCTCAGGTAGTACTGAAAGATCCTGAGAGAGAAGAGTTAAAAATTATGTAAGTCCCTAGACTTATGTCCAAAATAGACCCCACTAATGGCAGGGAGTGAGAGTTTAACTCACCCCATTGTTCCAGGTTGTACTAACCACAAAGTAAAAGTTTAATTTGCTCCATTGTTTTAGGAAATGTATGTACAGAGTAATCCAACCATTCCTTGAACACATTGCTCTTGCCAAATGCTCATGCCAGGTGTTTGTGGTTTCTGCCATTATAAGCCCCTTACCCTTTGAGCTGAGGTCTGACTCCTCTACCCCTGCATGGGATACCAGTTGTCCCCAGTGCACTGGCCTTTCCTGTTTAAACCTCTTGCTGTTTGCATCAGGACAGGTCTCTCCTGAGTTCCTGGGCAAAGCATAATCCCAGGGCTTGAGTGAGGGTCCCTCCTGGTTCAGGGGACTTCAGTAATATGTCCACTTTTATCAGGAATAATCAAACTGATTTCCAGAGTGGTTGTACCAGCTTGCAATCCCATCCAAAAGGGGAGGAGTATTCCTCTTTTTCCACATCCTCTAAAACATCTGCTGTCACCTGACTTTTTGATCTTAGCCATTCTAATTAGTGTGAGGTGGAATTTCAGGGCCATTTGGATTTATATTTTCCTCATGACTAAGGATATTAAACATTTCTTTAGGTTTTTCTCAGCCATCTTGTATCCCTTAGTTGAGAATTCTTTGTTTAGCTCTGTAACACATTTTAAATAGGGTTATTTGATTCTCTGGAGTCTAACTTCCTCAGTTCTTTGTTTATATTGGATATTAGTCCTCTAATAGTCTGTTAAATAGCAACATTGAAATAAAATAAGCCACCCCCTCTGAAGTTTGTTTGGTTCAGTGTCCAGGATGTGACAGAGACCTGAAATATGGGAGACGCCCAAGAATCAGTGAAGGTAGCTTTAGATGTGGCACATTATATTGGAGACATGGAACCTAAACAGGCCTATTAGGGCCATTTGTGTAATAACTGGTAATCCTAAGATAACATATATAAGGTTTTATTAATTCTGTATTGTTATAAGGTTAACAGCAGTTCAATCAAAATGGAGAGTGAAGGATTCACTTATTTGCTTGGTTCTCATAGTTGGTGTCTCAACACTTGGAGTAGTTTTGCAATCTTTGTCACTCTGCAGGGGGCTGACAATCCAGTGGTTATTTGGTCTACAAGGGTGTGTCCCTCAGTAGTCCTCCTGTGGCATGGAAAAAACTTTAGTGTTCCCAGGGAGCAGCTGTTTCTTCACCCATGTTAGATGTCTGGAAATGCTCACAATAACATCAATTGATTCAAATTTGTAATGATTTGAAATTAAAAGAAACCAGAAAAAAATGTCCTTAGACTAAAAAATCACTTAGATGAAAATGTGGGTGTACAAATCAAATCTGGGTACTATTGAAGAGTAGCTACTAACAATATGTCTACTCCATATTGTTATCAGGACTATGCATGATATCTGAGATCATTTGAAAATTGTGCTATTAGTGTCCTATATCTTAAGCTGTTTGTTACAAAGACTAAGGTATAAGTTGAACCTCAGGCAGGTTTTCAACTTTTAGTACTGGGATCCCTAGGCTTATTGGATAATGAGATAGCATAAAATTTCTCATCAAATTAAGAAAAATAAATACATAAGCAAAAGTACAAATGATATAAAGGCTGGATATGGTAGATCACCCTGTCATTCCAGAGCTCACAAGCTAGAGGGAGTAAGATCATGTGTTTCTGGGCTTTCTCAACTGCGTTGTCATCCTGAACTACAGCAGACCATACAGCAGTAAAAAGAAATAAATTTAAGAAAATGAGTACTTTAAGGCAGATGATCTGATCCTGAAGACTCCACAGAGGATGCAGTGAAGCTGGATTAAAGTCTCTGCTCTGAAGTATGACACGGTGAGAGAATGGGGACTGAAGAGGCAAAGGTTTTATGGATTGTTGCCTTACTGTTTTCTCAAAGAGTGAATTATAGCCCTGGGTATTGAAGACTCCAGATATCCACACACACACACACACAAAAAATCCTTTGTGGGCCCCTTTTATCATGCTTATGCCATTCCGGAATCATCTTCCTCATTTCCTTGACTCAGTGCTTGAGCCTATCAAGGACTATGTGTGTTAGCCTATAAAGCATAGTGTTAAAATAAGCTGTGAGTATAAATGCACAGGGTGGATACAAACACAGGAAATTTCAAAATAGAGCTGTTTGTGGTTTTCCTAAGACCTGTAAAGTTTACCATATTTCATGGTGTAAATGTTGCACCTTAAAAAATAGAAGCACTAAGATGTGGACCCTGCGCAGGATATGCAAGTATTCCCAGTGAACCAAGTGAGTAGTGCTCTGGTCACTACTGCAGGTCCCCTCGCCTCAGCCTGGGACAGGAAGAGTAGCTTGCAGCTGTGCAGTGATAGCACTACAGTCCAAGGGTCTGACTAGAAGCTTTGAATATAGGATTAGTATTGTGTCTGTCTTGACATAAAGCATTGGGCAGTTGTGGTTTCACAACTAAAGCGTTTTGCAACAAAGCTAGGAAAATAAATATATATGCATATATATATATATATATATGCATTATATATATTATATATATAATATATATATAATGTATTATATATATTATATATATATATATATAAATATGTACATATGTATATATATATATATATATATATTTGTGTTTTTATGTGTGCTTTTGTTTTTTTTTTTTCACAAAACTGAATTTAGAAGACAAAACTTAAGAAAACAATTTTTTTCTCCTTTCTCACTCCTTTGTTTTATTAGCTCATCATGTGAGTTCTCTACTTCCTATATTATGCTACACTTTGGTCAAAGAAACAAAACAGGAGTGTCACTCAATTTCATTCCATTTGCATTCACTATATATTTCAATGAAAATTGTGATCCTCAACAGTTTACATTCATCTATAAATTCAGAGCTCAGTTGTAAAGAGCTTAGAGGAAGCTGCTGTTCTTTGGCTTTACGCTTTTGGGCAAGCTCCTATATCTGTCCAAACAAACAACCCCAGAACACCCATTCTGTGTTCAGTTTCTATTAATTACCCTCCTTCTTCATCAAGCGCACTTTGTAGGCCTCTAAGCTCCTGATAATGCTATAGTGAAAATAATGAACAAACAGATCTGAAGTTTGTGCTCACAGTCTTTACATGATGTTAGTTAGAGGAGACAAACAATATGCTTACAGCACAAAGAAATGTGGCCTGTGCATGTGGTTTGCCTCCTTGTAAGGATGGCATACTCTCAGCAGAGATAAGCATCCAAGAAGGTCTCAACACAATTAATATTTCTGTGATATAAACCTCTCAGATGAGGGAGGAGTCTAGAACAAAATGTTGCAGTGCTGTACATATGTCAGATTCCTTCTTTCTCATGTACTCTCCTTGTCCTGTCCTTTAAAACACCTGCACTCTTTGAAATGTTCAGGTAGAAAATCTACCCCATTTTGTGTCTTAGAGTAGCTTCTTGAGACTAGAAGGCTCAAAAAAAGTTTTCTTGAAATATATGAGCTTCTGTCTATACTCCTGATTTCAATTACTCGAAGCCTAGGAAGTAGGTGACACACTCTTGACTATGTGACAAACACAGGCTTGAAGACACAGCTTTATAGGCTTAAAAAAATTGGAGTGTTGCACGGCAAATAATGATGTTCGATGTTGAATGCAACTTTCTACCCATTTTCCAGGTTATCATTAAAAACTTTATTTGAAACTGGGTGTGTTGATTCATACCTTAATCCTAGAACTTGGGAAACAGACTCAGGCAAACCAGGTGCTTATAGTGAGGTGCAGGCCAGCCAGGGTTAAATAGTGAAACCCTGTCTCAGACATAACAAAACACACAAAAAAGCTATTGGTGTATCTTATTAAACCTTCAAAGCAACCTTGTAAAGAAATGGCTGTTCTAATTTGTGTTCTCAAAGGACTTTTGAATGATGGAACTTACAAGAAGTCACAACAGCCTGGGTTGGTATTTCCACTCATGTCTACTCATTTCACAGATTCATGCTTGTGGGAAGACAAAGCCCAGGCCCTTCTAAGTTCTCCTTGTATCCATATCCTGTGCATGTGTTAATGATGTATTTGAAGCATAGGCTCAGTGTTAGATATACAGTGTCCTTCAGTAAGTCAGCTGACTTCTTCAGAGTCTTCCCTGTGGAAAGCTGAGACAGCACAAGAATCTGCCTACACTGGGACACCTCGACCACTTTCTTCAACACTGCTGCTACTCCTTTCCCATATTCTCTAAGTGTGTGTGTGTGTGTGTGTGTGTGTGTGTGTGTGTGTGTGTGTGTGTGTCTAGGTGTGTAGAAATAGAGGATTACCCCTGGGCAAGGGGATAGAGAAAAAAGTGTCTAGCTGGAGGTATCATCAAAGCATCCACACTGTACTCAAGGAACTTTTATTACAGTTTTGAGATAAGTTAATTTCTGTCATCTGTGTCAGGGGACCTCAGATGCATGATAATTGCAGACTTGAGTGGTTACTCAGAGATATTTGGTTTAAAGAACCAAGCACTGTATTTTTGAAATATCTCAAAGTGTAAAAGCACTGGCCACACAAAACCTGATGATAGCCCCAAATTTGATCCATGGAATAATTGGTAGAAGAAAAGAACTAACTCCCAACAACACCCCAAAGTTGTCCTCTGATCACCATGTACACTACATGGCAAGTATGCACTCAAACTTTATTTCAACACACACACACACACACACACACACACACACACACACACACACACACACACTATTAAGAGTCAGGCTTGGCAGTGCATCTTCAATTCCTCTTCTAGTCTCAAGCCATCTGTCAATTCTCAGTGCTTGGATAACCACTGTCACTTGATTTGAAGAAAAATTTAAACTGTTTCATCAAAAACAAGCCAGCAGGTCAGAAAAAATACAATCAAATGAAAATACAGTTTAGTAAGAGACTTATACATTTTTATCATGGCAACAGACTATTGAAATCAAATAGTCTTTTATCTCCTCTCTTTATTATTATTATCATTGTTTTTGTTACTACCATTGTCATTTGTATCATCATCATCATCATCATCATCATCATAATTGTATGATATATGGTTAAGGCTTTGTATATGCCAAGCATGGCCCTACACTAAACTGCACACTCAATCCCTGTGAAGTGTCTGAAGTATTCAGCATGTGCAGCCTCACTAGTAATGTACACAGCAAGTGCTTTGAATAGAGAGCTATTGATGCAAAAACCAGCTTTTACCTTATATCGAATAAAAGTATATTCTGGAACCATTTTGAGTTATCATGTATCCATGTTCCAATGTGGAAGCAGTTTCATGAAGTTTTGGAGTTTTAAAGAACCTAGAAAGTCATAAATTCAGCCAGTTGCAGCATACATTGGTGAGTACATCAGAGAGGAGGTTGCAACAAGATGAGAGAAACTTTTCTTTTTTTTTTTTTTTTGCTTTTCTTTTTTTTAAATTTTTTTCTCTTTATTAGATATTTTCTTTCTTTTTTTTTTTTCTTATCTCCCAAATTTTATTATATAAAACTGGGGGAATTTAGCCTCTTTTATTTTAGAGACTTTCAGGGCAAACAAGTTCTTTATAATATCTAAATATTAGAAAAATATAAAAGAGGAGGGTTTTGCAAAAATAAAACTATAGTATGTTCAAACAGTGGTATTCTAAATAGTTATTAAACTCAGATCCCCAAAACCTCATGCCTAAATATAACAAAAGCAAAAATAGATGGTTTTATTAAAATTAGAACTCATGACAATATAAGTTGAATATGTAAATGTCTCCAAATACTGGGAAGATCTATATAAAACAGTGATTATCACAGTAAAGAGTACAAATAGCATTTTTTTTTCCTTTTTTTTTCCAACTTTTATTAGATATTTTCTTCATTTACATTTCAAGTGTTATCCAGAAAGTTCCCTATACCCTCCCCCTTCCCGGCCCTGCTCCCCTACCCACCTGCTCCCACTTCTTGGCCCTGGCGTTCCCCTGTACTGGGGCATATAAAGTCTGCGTGACCAAGGGGCCTCTCCTCCCAACGATGGCCAGCCAGGCCATCCTCTTCTATGTATGCAGCTAGAGACATGAGCTCAGGGGGTACTAGTTAGTTCATGGTTATTCTTCCACCTATAGGGTTGAAGACCCCCTCAGCTCCTTGGGTACTTTCTCTAGCTCCTTCTTCCTTGGAAACCCTGTGTTCCATCTACTAGCTGACTGTGAGCTTCCACCTCCATGTTTGCCTGGCATTGGTATAGTTTCTCCCGAGACAGCTATATCCGGGCCCTTTCAGCACTATCTTGCTGGCATATGCTATAGTGTCTATGTTTGGTGGCTGATTATGGGATGGATCCCTGGGAGCCGTAGTCATTGGGTCCATCCTTTGGAGTCAGCTTCACACATGGTCTCTTTAACTCTTTCTATGTGTGCTTTGTTCTTAATTCTAGGAAGGGGTGACGCGTGCACATTTTGATCTTCCTTCTTCTTGAGTATCATGTGTTTATTAAATTGTATCTTGGTTAGTCTAGGTTTCTGGGCTAATATCCACATATCAGTGAATACATGTTATGTGAGTTCTTTTGTGAATGGGTTACTTCACTCAGGATGATGGCCTCCAGATCCATCCATTTGCCTAGGAATTTCATATATTTATTGTTTTTAATAGCTGAGTAGTACTCCATTGTGTAAATATACCAAATTTTTTGTATCCATTCCTCTG
>LR749720.1:1873603-1918280 GCA_902729485.2 Mus minutoides
GTGGAGGAGTGTTCCCCTTTCTCCACATCCACGCCAGCATCTGTTGTCACCTGAATTTTTGATCTTATCCATTCTTACTGGTGTGAGGTGGAATCTCAGGGTTGTTTCTATAGGTCATCTGAGGACATTCTTAGCCTTCATGTTGGTGCAAGTTAGTGGTCTGGTAGGTTCATAGATTTCATGACGTTTTTTATCTACCAGTGACAGGACGTTTGTTTTGACACTGGTTACTTATATGGCTAAACCTAGCATTTGGTAAGATAATTACTTGTTAGATCCACAACACTACAAATTCCTCGCTTCTCTGGACTTTCGATCTGTCTTTGCTGAATCAGCTTCTTTCCAACAATTCTCATCACAAACCAATGGGCAAAACTCATTCAAGAAAAATCACCTCATCTACTCTCTAAAACATCAACTGTGAGTATTTTCACCATTTAACAATAGAATTTAAATAAATTAGATGTCATCTGATATCCTATATTAGAGTTCTTTAAATGGATATCTCCTTGAATCAGATGACTTCATGCATAAAATGTCTTTCTTAGTATATTCTAAGAATATCTCATATAGTTTTCAAACTAACAACAACAAAATAGTATAAAACAACTAGAATTTTCAGGTATAGTGGGTTAGCTAATTAATTCATGCTATACATAAGTAATTAATAATTATATATGGCTTTATTTATTAACCTGGAATACATTGGTGTCATCGTGTACAGCTATAATTCTAAGACAGAAAAGAGGGAGGACTGAGGAATGTGAGTGTAAGGCCAGCCTATGCTACATAGTGCGATAAAACATCTCAAACAAAAACAACAACAAACACAACAAAACAAAACAAAGAAAAAAAAAACCACTAGAACAAAACATACCAAGTCCTGAGTTTGTAGCTCAGGGGAAGAGTATTTGCTGAGCATGTTCATTGTCTTAGATTTGATTTTCATCACCATGACAAAATCAGCACCAAAACACTCCATACAGAATGACATTACTGCTCAATGGAAATATAATCTATGATTGAAGATCTAGAAAATTTAAAAGGAAGACTTCACCAGTGGAAATGTGAGTGCTTAAAAGCATTCTTAATATATACTTAGCTGCAATTAGCAAAATTCAAAATCAAGGAGTAACTAAAATATAGTAAAATAAGAGTAAATTTCCAACAGTCTATGACAAAATTAGCCTACGAACTTCAGTCCCCCTTTTCCCTATTTGTTTTGCTAAAGACAATGTATTCTCCTCTCTGCAGGAATGTCCACCTTCTCTGTCTTCAAACATAAATTCTTCACATTTGTTTGTCCATCTGACACTATATGTTGTTTCAGATTGCAATAAGCAATTTCCTCCTTTTGCTTTGATGAAGAGGAGGAGCGGAAAATCATGAGGTTGAGTATCACTCGGTGGAAATTTACTTCTGTCTTTCATTTTTGAAATTCGTAGGGGATATAGACCAGAAAACGCCAACTTTTTACCCAACTTTTTCTTCCACCAGAATCACCTCATTAGAGACACAGGTAAAAGTAACTACCTTTTTTTTTTCCTCCCAAATGATCAAATATACTCAAGAGATTTTCAGGTGGTGTGATGTGAGAGCTGGATTGATGGGGAAGCGCTTTTGCTTGTGTTAGATCAGGTTAACTCTGGCAGCATGTGACAACTGGCATTAATTGTTTTCTTAGGAGGATGCTGTGACTTGTGTGCTAAGAAATTAAGGTAGAAGGATCTCTGAAGTTCATTACTCTATAACTGAATCAAATGTTTATATATTTTCCATCTGAAAGACATAATAATAAGATCCAGGTAAAATGGGTCAGTGTGTAAATGTACATGATTCACAAGGCTGACTGACCACCTAGTTTGATCCCTGGACTTCACATGAAGATGGAGTGGGAGAACTCACTTAGTAAAATTATCTTCTGGACATGTGCACCTCAGTTCACCCAGCCAAAGGGCAATAATATTAAATAACAATTTTGAAAAATAATTCTATAATGGAAGAATTATTTGTTTGTCAAAGCAAATTGTAATTCAATTCTTAAAACTTCATAAATTAAAAAACTAGATAAGAATGTTCTCACATGTACAACTTGTATTTATTATCTGCTGGCTCCCAGCTCAGTTACTAATGTCAGTTATAAATACTTACTATCTACAAATACATTGATGTCTACTCTCAGATGGCATCCAAGGGCATTAGCTAATGTGTACTGCATAGATGCAAAATTTATTTTCATATAGCCTCCTCTTGCAACATCATGTGTGTATTTATTATATGTGACATGATCATGTACATGGAATGGTGTGAGATTAAAAGTTTACATTATATCCTCTATACCTCTCTCTGTTGCTCCCACACCCTAACTGACAATGGCACCTTATGACATTTCTGTTTGCTACAGTTACTAAAAGTTACAAAACATTTGAGACAATTTTGAGGAGGAGTCTCAGATGAGATTGAATATATGACATTTTTTTTCTGGGTCTGGTTTATTCCACTCATTAGGAACTTATCTGGTTGAATCCACTTACCAGGTACAACCATGGATAAGGATGTATAGAATATGGGTGGGTGGAGAGGGTGGACATCTCAGCTGATTGGGGCTTCAAGCCAATAGATATTTATGTGCCTTGGATCCCTTGTAGTATTAACCTTCAAATATTTGGGGGGGGGGAATTCTGAGAGTCATGTATAAATATACAGACTGAAAAAACAATATTCATGTATTATCAAAATGTATAAATAATTCTAAAACCTATTTATTTATTCCTAAACTTTCAGCTCATTTTGTTTTGTTTTGTTTTGTTTTGTTTTGTTTTGTTTTGTTTTGTTTTTCAAGACATGGTTTCTCTGTATAGCCCTGGCTGTCCTGGAATTCACTTTGTAGACCAGACTGGCCTTGACCTCAGAAATCACCTTGTCTCTGCCTCCGAGTGCTGGGATTAAAGGAGTGTGCCACCATGCCTGGCTCAACTCTTTGTTCTTTGAACTGATTGTTTAAATGTATTTCAATAATTTTTACAGGTACCAATTTTACCTAATATTTCTATGTGCTGAATATTTGAATAAATATGCTGTATCAATGGTAGAATGACATAGTAAAATTTTAATATTTTTCACATTTCTTAGCAATAATTGCTTTTACCATTAGAAATATTAGCTACTTTAGCAGAAATCTATGAGTTATCATGTGTAATGGAAATCGGGATCAGCCCATGTCAGGGTATTTAGATTATTAAGTGAGTTATTCAGACTCTACCCTTTTCTAGCCCTCTGTATCATCAGATTCAGTTATCTACCTATAGGTGAAAATTTTAACATTTTTCTTAGAATTCACTCAAAGCCCTATTTTACCACAGAACAAACTTCATTTACTCCCACGATGAGTGAGCCACAGGTCACTTACTCAACTGTGAGACTTCATAAATCTTCAGGGTCGCAGAGACTAGAGAGCCATGAGGAGATTCAAGGGCACAGAGAAGCTGGCTACAGAAGTAAGTGTTTAAAGTATCTAATATTACATATATTTTTAAATTGCATTTAAAATTTTTAAAAATTAGAAATATTCTTAGCTTCTAGGTAAAACTATAATGATCCATCCCATCAGGGATTGATTATGCACAAAAATAGGAAGGAAGAAAAGAGTATTAGTTGGATGGTAGTAATGAACAAAATTATTCAAATCTAAGTTTTAAAAACAAAGCAAATCAAGTTTTAAATTAAAAAAAAGAATAATTTATAACTCCACTTCTACACATTATTTGAGGGAGCTAGAAAAGAAATCAAATGGGCAGAGAAGCATAATGAAAATATGTAAGAAAAATTTTTCTTGCTAATCAAGAAGAAATGAAAAAGCATTAGGAGGTTTTTTTATGATTCATGCTAGTCAAGAAGAATTTTGAAAATTTTAAATCTAACACACAAACTAGAGTTTGAAAGTACACTAAATGTTTTATATAAAAAAAAATCCTAAGGAAACAAAGTTTTTCATTTTTTTCCCTCTCAAAGGAACTTTTGAAAATATCCCCAACATCAAATGCAACAGGCAACAGTTGTTTATCAGAACAAGAAATCTCCTACTGGAAATAGTTTCAGATGAAAAAAGAGGAGATGACAGGATAGTGGGGATGGAAATAAGTAAACCCCAGTGATAGTTCATAAAAATGTTGAAGAATAATTTCATTTTTAGGGAAAAGCAGAAATCTCACTTTTTAATCATTTGTAACTTGTTTTCCACTGTTCCATGTGTGCTCCAAGCTGAGACCTTTTTCTTCTAAGATGTAGTAGTAACAAAAGGCATGAGTTTCAGATTCAAAATGCCTTAGATAAACCAAAATATTTAGTATTACAGAGAACAAAATCAAACATAAAGGGAAAAAGAGATAGTTGACATATGGGCCCTTTCAAGGATCAGGATGTATACAGGTTGAGAGGAGCTGTGGTTCCCTACCAGTTCTCAAGAACATCCATCCCTCTTTCTTCCTCTACATTCTCAGTTACTGTTCTTAGTGGACTGCATGCTTCAGTTTAGCATCTTATACTTAGATTGTATCTATGCCTTCATTACCTTCTATGGAATGTAATTTTCTTTTTGTAGAACTGGGTGAGGGCACATGCCTGTTATCCATCTTATTCTAGGCTGAGTCAGGAGAATTCACAATACAAGGCCAAGGCTGAAATAAGCCTTTTTTTGTGTGTGGAAATTCACACCCATAGGATTTCTACAATGGGTGAATTTTAGGTAGAAATCAAAAATATTGAAAGAATATTTTCAGTCAGTTTGTATCATTCACTTGTGCAAAATTTCCCCTTGTTTCCATGCCACAAAAATTATAATTAGTACTGAGATATGATCTTTGTTGGTGATGATTTTCTTGCTTTTTATTTTATTTTATTTTATTTTATTTTTTAATTTAAGAGTTTTCAGTACCCTGGCAGCTCATTGTGAAAGCTCTTGGAATCCTCTGTTTCCTTGTTCTTGTAACTGTTGCAGTGTTGGCAATAAAGAGTGAGTAATTTAGAGACATGTCATTTTTCCTTATACCTAAAGAATCCTTTTAGATGTGAAATATGTAATTATAACACTGTCCATGGTTCTGTCTATAATCAAGGGATGAGTCAAAAATCTCTGGTGTTATAATGTTTTTTAACGACAAAGTTGAGTGTTCTATTCTCTTTCATACTTAATTTGTTGGCTCTGGGGTTGTTGGGAGTTCCCTTGTGCTGTCGTTTTTGGTCATGTTCCTTCTGAGGACTAAGTGATAGTCTACTTTCTGAGCTCAGGTGATTGTGAATCTAATGTAAACATTTTGGAAAAACACCTGTGCAAAGAATTGATGACCTTTCTTCTATATTTTTTCAATGTATACTGAAGTCATGCTTAAGTAAAAAAGGTTTTATCTGTACAAAAACATGAAGGTTAAAATTAATTGGATTTCTCAATATTAACAGAGGGAATCACTTTCAGGCTGTACTAAAACATAACTATGTATGTGGATATATTATACTCCATATGCTCCAAGAATAATTGTGCCATTTCTTAACATGTTTTTTAGTTCACATTTTCATAGTGTGTTAAGTATTCACTGACTATTTTACTTAGGTAATTATCTGTAAATTTGTGCTGTAAAATTGAAGTAAATGAAAGTTACTTCCACCATAACTTTATTCAGCTCTGTTATTTATTTTACAGTAAACTTAACTTAAAATATTGAACTATCTGTTTCTATAGTGAGTTAATTGAAGTGCTAATTTATATATGTTTAAATACCAATAAAAGTAATGATATGTCTTAGCTGTCCACATGAAGCCTTTTCTCTAACCTTAAATTTTGATATGTATTTCTTATAAGCATTTTTATTTTATATCTGTGGCTAATTTAGTTTTTCAGTATGGTCAACAAATACATGAACTCCATGAAACTCTAAACCACCACAACTTCAGCATCATGCAAAGTGACATCAACTTAAAGGAAGAAATGTTGAGAAATAAGTCTATAGATTGCGGTCCAGGCGAGGAACTTCTGGAATCCCTCGCTAGAGAACAGAAAAGATGGTACAATGAAACCAAGACAGATTTAGATTCCTCACAACACACAGGTATGCAGCAGAGGAATACCATGAGTACAGAATTGCATTATTATCTATTATTTCTTCCCTGGAAGCTTTGAAGTACATCCAGCAGCTTAAGATGTTTGTGATCTTTGGGTTAATCATTTGGGGTCCCTTATTGCATGTAATGACATGAAAAGTCAAATCCATATTTGGATTAGGATAATGTTTCTAGAAGCCAAGTTCTGTTTGACACTCCTACTGGCCCCTAGGGAGGGAATTACAAATCAGTACTTTTGATAATTTTGATTGTTTCAGTATAGCAGAAAAGCTGAGTCTCCCACTTTGTTGCTGACAGAACATGGAAGTTTTTAGTAAGAGTGTATTTATGAACTTTTTTATGCTAAAATGGACTTAGAGCATTTACATAGGTGCAGTTATAAGAAGAATTTTTTTGTTTGTGTATGTGTGTTTCCCATATGACAGGTTTTGAGAGAGCTGGACTGTTTGTAAAAAGGGAACCTCCCTGGAGCATACAAGGTAGTTTCACCATGGTGTGTAAATGTTGCAACTCGGCCAGAGACACAGTGAATGAGACTGGAAAAATGAAAAGATCAAGAGTCACAAGGAACCATTCTTACCAATGGGAAAGACTGGTCATTTTTACTGACACAGTTTTTCAATTATCATTAACTATTTTTTTCAAGATTTGTAACAAAGAGCTCTTATAATCTCACCACTCTGTCACAGTAGGATGTGATGATTCTTATTATGACAGTATTAATATATTTAAAACTGTTACATTATAAAATTTGTGACAGGAAATTTTAAAAAAAAGTTCCAAAACAATCTTTGAAGTATTCCAGACCCATGGAAAAGCTTTTGTGACATTAATTTGTTTCATTTTATTTATTTATTTATTTATTTATTTATTTATTTATTTATTTATTTAGGTTTTTTGAGACAGGGTTTCTCTGTATATAGCCCTGGATGTCCGGGAACTAACTTTGTAGTGCCATTATTTTAAAATAACTTAATTACCTGTATAGGATAGCATAATGATGTAATCCCTATGATTATGAGGTTGAGGGAGGAGGATTATAACATTCAGTAATATAAGGACATCCCAGAAATTTCAAGGCCAGCCTGAGCTACACATTGTTACCTCTTCACAGAAATGTGAAGGTTGGAAATAAACTTACTTAATAGAGCATGGGCATTCCCAGCAACTCTCTAAACAAACATTCATGTTGAGACGATATTGCAAAACAAACTGCAAAATTTTAATGTATTCAACTTTAAACATTGGGTCATGTGGGCCCAAAACTGAAGGAATCAACATAACCAGGACAACAGACCTTTCAACACCAAAACCTCTCTTGTTTGTCTCTTATTTCTCTTAAGGTAAGAGCATTTAACACAGAAGTTGGCACAATGCTAACTGCATAGAAGTGTGTGGACAAGTGTGGCACAATGCATTACTGTGGATCTAGAATTCTGTCATCAGTTTAACTGCCTCTGAGTAGCAAGTGCTCATTGCCTGCCTCTGGCTCCTGGTATCTCACAAGCCTCTGCTTCATAGAACGGGCTTTTCAAAAAACCTGATATGCATGGAATCATATTGTGTGGTCCTATGCCCAGTATGTTTCACTTTGCAAACCATCCTCACATTCAGTGATATTCGTCACATAGGTCAGCATCTTTCTTTTGGGTTTGTTGTGAGACATGATGTTATTCTGTAGCCCGGGATGACTTGGAAAACACAATGTAGAGAAGACTGACATGAACGTCTTTGTTTAGCCTTGGAAGGCCTCAAACTGTTAGTGATTTTCCTGTCTCTCTCTTTGGAGTTCTCATGTAATAGGCATAAGTCATCCTGCCAAGCTGATTCATTTTCCTTTAAAGGATAAAGAGTAATGTGTGTGTGTGTGTGTGTGTGTGTGTGTGTGTGTGTGTGTTTCATTTTCTCTAATGATTAATCCATGATTGACGCAGGACATATTTCTAGATCTGTAGTGGTATTCACAATGTTGCATAGATCAAGGGTGTGCAGGGGTGTTTGGACATTATAGAATTTCACTTTCTGAGACCTATGAGATTTTACCTCTTTTTTAAAAACACAGACTAATAAATATATTCTGATGATAACCCAATACCAGAACATAATCAGTTTAACCATTTACCTTCTCTGTTGTAGGCAGAGGTGTTAAATACTGGTTCTGCTATGGTGTTAAATGCTATTATTTCATCATGAACAAAAATACATGGAATGGATGTAGACAGAACTGCCAGTATTACAGCTCACCACTTCTGAAGATAGATGGTGAAGATGAACTGGTAATGTGGAGGCTTACTTGCCCCTTATTTTCTTAGACTCTGTCTCTAACCCTGATTAATGAGGTACAAAATTCAGGTTTTTTTTTTTCACTTGTATATGATTTTCCTCTAATGTGAACAAAACTTTGGGACACAAGTTTGTTAAGTGGAGACTCATTACTACAAAGACATTTGTGTCTTTCAGTCTCCTCCCCTTCTCAGAAATGTACAAAGAATCCTTCAGAAAGCAAGTCTTTCCCAGATGAAGTGTAATTCTTTGGTATAGCATATCCTGTACTGACAGTCATTTATCTCCATCGAGTGCCAATAAACCCCTCTTTTTTAGGATTTGCTCTTTGGAACCTGGAAGTAAGGCTTCTTGAGACGAATAATCAGATGACAACAGGGAAAATAGTTGTGCTCTGGTCCTCTCTGCAAAATGAGATGATATAAGAAATGTGAAATTAAATTGTTGACCAGTTAGCTCCATAGTGATTTCCACTGAAACTTCCCACAATATTTACTGCATAGTATTCTTATGTCCTGTAAAAAAGATATCCACCTTGGAATGACTATTTAAAAGAAAACAAAGTTTCCAAGATTCTGTCACTTTCTCTTTAAATTATTACTTCATGAAATCGTTTCAAATATGAAGACTGTATTTTTCTAGAGAAATAATTGCAGGATCATCTTGAAAACTTTGTTATTTATAGCATGCTATAATATTTATACATCAATTTAATAGATTTTAAAATAACATTCCAAAAGGATATTTGATGTCAAACAATAGTGTAATTTTCCTTTTGATACAGTAAACAAAATCAATTTCTAAAATTTATTATTATTATTATTATTATTATTATTATTATTATTATTATTATCTGCCATAGTAATAGTACTTGTCATAATCGTAGTTGTAGTCTTAGTCAGAGTCATAGTAGTAGTATTTTATTTATTCATTTTAAATCCTGCTCACTGCCCCTCTCTTGGTCACCCCTTCAATAATACATCCCTAACCACCCTTCTCCACTGATTGGATGGCGGTACCCTAGGTATCCACACAACCTGGCACAACACATTTCCATAAGGTTAGGTGAATGTGCTCCCCCACTAAGGCTAGACAAGGCAGCCCAGTTACAATAACTTAACCCATGTACAGGCAAGAGCTTTTTGGATATTGCCTACTCTACTTTTTCAGAACATAAACTGAAGGCCAAGCTGCACATATGCAGGGAGGCTGAGGTCCAACTCCATGTATATCCTTTGATTGTGGTTCAATCTCTGAGAGCCTCAAGGGTCTTGGTTAATTGATTGTCTTGGTCTTACTATGGAGATCCTTTCCCCTTCAGAGCCAAAAATCCTTCCAGCCATTCTTCTGTAAGAGTCCTCAAGCTCCATCCACTGTTTAGCTATGGGTGTTTGTGTATGTATGATTCAGACACTGGACCAAGCCTCACAGAGAACATCTATGCTAGATTCCTGTTTGCAAGCATAACTGTGTATCATTTGTTGGGTCAGGGATTAATAATTCTCCATGGAATGTGACTCAAGTTAGGTTGGTTATTGGTTGGTGATTTTCTTTGACTTTGCTCCAACCCCAATCCCTGTGTTTCTAATAGACAGGATAAGTTTAAGGACAAAGTTTTGTGGTTCTGTCGGTGTTCCTGTCACTCCTCCAGGATTCTTTATTGGCCACAGGAGGCAGCCTCCCAAGGTTTGATAGAGATACAGCTAAGGATACCCCTATTGATTCTTGTGTACTTTCCTGATCACTGGTGTCCATCTCTTCTGGTAGATATCCAAAACTACCTCATCAGTTGCAGATTTCCATTCTTTCTCATGCCCATCAGTACATTCTCTCTCCCCTATGCACAACATATTCTGAATCCTGACTAGTCTTCAACCTATTTTTTCACTCAGTTCCCTCCCTCCATCTACCTTCTATGATTATTCCATTCCTGCTTCCAAATGGGACTCAAGCATTCTTGCTTGTACCCTTCTTTTATCCAGCTACTGGGGGCTGTGGAGGGTACCATTGGACACCTGAATTTTATGTATAATATCAACTGATTAGGGAAGACATTCCATGAATGTCATTTGGGATTTGGTTACCTCATTTAGAGTGATATTCTCAAGTTCCATCGATTTGCCTGCAAAATTCATGATGCTTTTTTTTCATAGCTAATTAGTACTCCATTGCGTAGATGTAGCACATTTTCTTTATCCATTCTTCAGTGAAGGAACATCTAAAATGTTTCTAATTTCTAGATATTTGAATAAAACTGCTATAAACATATCTGACAATGATTCCCTATGGCATGGTGGAACATCTTTTGAGTATATGCCCTGGAGTGGTATAACTGGTTCTTGAGTTAGAACTATTGCCAGTATCCTAAGAAACCACCAAATTGATTTCTAAATTGGTTGTACAAGTGTTCTTCCCCACCAGCAATGTAGTAGTGTTCCCCTTTCTCCATACGCTTGTCAGCATGTGCTATCACTTGACTTTTTAAACTTAGCCATTCCTATTGGGGTAAGACATGATCTCAGCTTTGTTTTGATTGGCATTTCCCTAGTGGCTAAGATATTTGAACATTTATTAATGTGCTTCTTGGCCATTAGAGATTTCTCTGTTGAGAATTCTCTGCTTATCTCAGGCATAGTAGAAAGTAATCTATACATCAGTCAAAAGTGATTAATCTAAAAAATTCCAGCCTTAACTAGGAATAGTGTAAGTTCAAGAGCAACCTTGGTTAAAATCTGAGACTTGGTATAAGAAACACAGTCACAAATCAAGTCATGAACCAAGGAGACTTGAAGCTTTTATTTTAAATAGCTTATTGAACTGACATCAATTTGATATAAATACGAAGTCAATTTAGGAAATGAATATGGTAGGACTGAGTGGTGGGAGAACAGGGCAGCAGAGAGTGACATAGGAATGCTGGGAACTGTTCCTGCATCCAACAGACAGAAATTTCATCATAAGCTATGTTGCTTTCTTTACAGAAATTCCTTCAAGGTCAGGTTATTCCAGAAAGTTACTGGATTGGATTGTCATATGATAAGAAAAAAAAGGAATGGGCATGGATTGACAATGGCCCATCTAAACTGTGAGTTTCTGAACACTTCAGAATCTAAGCCTCCCTTTGGGATTGAGAGGGTCATCTGCAAAGGCCTTTCTCCATTTCATACAGTTTTCCTCATTTTCGATGGAACTCAGGAGTCCTTAAGGACAAGTTGTATAAAGTGGTTCCTGATCAAGTGTTACAAAAGGAAGATGTATAGTCAAGGAGCTGACCAAAAGTGACTTAGTATTGCACACATCTAAGGATTATGTGTTCTAACATGGGAAGGGCACTAGAAACTCAACAACTTAAGAATGTGTAAAGTGAGGGAATGGTGATGACAGACACAATGAGTCTGAGTATAACAGATGTTCATTTAAAATTTTTTATTGTTGTTAGCTCATATTATTTTCAATTATTTATAAATATAAGTACATGTTTACATATATATACATATGTTTCTTTACATTCCATTTAAAATGTGTTGTGTGAATCTCAAGTTTTTTGTTTATATATAATCTGGTA
Source organism: Mus minutoides (assembly GCA_902729485.2). NCBI lineage: Eukaryota > Metazoa > Chordata > Mammalia > Rodentia > Muridae > Mus > Mus minutoides. The sequence continues at coordinate 1,885,566 of LR749720.1, forward strand.
GAAATATGTTTACTGATTAACTTTATTAATAATATTACTTTTTTTTTAGTATCACCTATAGATCAAATAATATATGAACATATCTGCTCCTACTCCTATTCAAATCTCTAACTTGTGCCATGATAACTCTTGTCTTCCTAATTAACTGTCCACAGGTGCATGGAGGTAGGTCATGCACTGGAACAAGGATACCCACCATTAGCCACACCCTCAATAAATAATTGAATCTCACTTTTTCAGCAGCTATCACCTAATACTGATTTCTAAAAAGAATTAATCTTTACAAAATTTCATCTTGTCCAGATGGCAGAATTTTACAGAGCCTTCCTCCTTCTCTGAGCTTACATTTTTCTATTTCCCCTTCCCAGCTGTTCCCTGAGTGTTGCTGGTGGTATGGAAAGGAAGAAGTTGATATAGATGTCTCCTTTAGGATTCAGCACATAAACACTTCTCCAAAACACTTTGGCCAATTCTGCCACACTACATGGACTCTGCCTCACTGAATAAAGAAGCTTCTCTGATGGAGGTTGAGAGCATATCAGCTCTAGGATATAGCTGTAAATGTTAACCACTTCTCGCTTAGTAGAGAGATTAGTAGAGATAAAAAGTTCTAACCTGGGACATTTGAACTTCCCAATATTGGACTTCTGATTTATATTACACCAAGCATGCTTGCCTCCCATGATAAAGGCTTCAGTTCCAATAAGAAAACATTTATTTATCCTATAGAATATCTTGCCTAGCAGGTCACCATTGTAGCATACAAGTACAGGATAGGACTACTCATACCTTTTCTCCACTGCAACCTCTAGATAACCTACTAACCCTTTGAAATCCTACCCAAGGGAAGGTATTTCCATATTGGTTTGAGATTGACTTCTTTTGTTCTTTTGTCTTGATGTCAAAATGAGGAGTATCTTCAGCAACAAGGCTTTATCACATAGTTATGGAACCCAATGACAGGAGCAATAGCCTGTGCTATGTGGGAGAGCTCTGTTATTTTCCTGATCAGTCAGTAATTTCTCTGTAGGTATCCTTTGCCTTGAACTTTGGTTTTCCTTTAAAAACTCATATCTTCTGTAATTGTAACTCTTTTCTAAATTTTAACTTTGATTTAAATTACATTTTTATAGAATACATTTTGATCGGTTTCCCTTCTCACTGAATACTCCTTGTTGCTCCCTACCTTACTACAGACTCAACATCGTGTTATTTCACTGTCTGTAAAACAACAACAACAAAAGAAACATGGAGTCTGTTTTGTCTTGGTCAAATATAAGCTTACTAAATAGTGGTTTTCCTTAAGTCCTATATACATCCTTAGTTTTAGTTTACACATACTTTATTCTCTCCTTTTCCCTATTTTCCAGTTCACAATCTTCCTTTGTCCTTTAACCCTCAGGATCCAAATCATATAATTTTTTTTTCATTTTTATCTGATTTCTTAAACTTTTTCACCATTCCTAAATTTGGTAAATTTGAATATTCAATTTCTCCACAACCTAAATACAAAATTCAAAATGAATAATTTTGCTAAAGTTTCATCCTTTGGAAGTCTACGTTCCATGTGGTTTTAGTAGATTTCATTCTCTTTCTCTCATGTGACAGAGTCTCTTTAACCCAGGCTAGCATCAACATCCTATGTATTGAAAGTTAACCTTGAACTGTGATCCCTAGACCTTCATCCCCTCCCAACTGGAATAATGGGTTGTGTCCCACAATGCCTGGCTGGATTTATTAATGAGGGTATCCATTTTGAGTACATTCTTTAGTCAGCTTCCACTATTAGGGGAAAAAACTAGCAACAGTGCTTCCCTGACCATCTGAGATTTGTCCAACTCCTCCTAACTCCTTTACCTGAGGAAAAATCTCATTTCTGTGGATTTATACAAGAGGATCTTAATTATCAATTATTAATTCATTACTTTTTTTCTTCTAGTTTTGCTATGTAGCCCTTGTGTCCCAGAATGGACAGTGCTCCTGTTTTTGTGGCAATTTGTCTGTGTTCTAATTTACTTTTTTATTTAGCTGCATTTTTTTTAAACAGAAAGATAGTTGTGGCCTCTAAAATATCATCCTGCAGAAGTCAGAGTTCTGTTGCAGACATGGAATTCAGTAGATTACTATGTGTCTGTGAAGACCCTTTAGCTATGGGGTGGTTATGAATAAAGAGAAACAATACAAAAACATTAGTTATAAGCACTCATCTGTGACTATATTTCAAATATGCTCTTTCTCCTTAAAACACAAACCTATAAGACCTGGTTTTGTGTGCCAAACACATCTACTTTACTATTGTCTTAGTATTCTTATTGACAAAATATAAATGTGAAAGCAAGATTGGTAAAATAATTCTTTGGAAATATTGAAAATCAGATTTGCCCACTGATCAAACACTTGTGAGTGTGAAATGTGATGTAGAGTTTGGGTGTGATTAGAGACCATTTCTTTTTAATAAACTTAGAAGAAAATATTTTTGTGGTGAACTTAGCATAAACAGTTCTATATTCTGTATAATTTGGCCAATAGAATTTTTAAAATTATGATTTATTTAAGTGAATGTTCAAAATTTACCAGTTGCCCACCCTTGTCTTTGTTCTTCAGTGACGTGAAAATAAAGAAAATGAACTTTAAGCCTGGGGGATGTGTATTTTTATCTAAAACAAGACTAGAAGATACAAACTGTAAAATTTTCTACTACTGTATTTGTGGGAAGAAACTGGATAAATTCCCTGATTAACTTTCCAACCAGAGTTAAAGGTAAAAATAAAATGTGTTGATGCTTTTTTTTCTTGTAATAATTCATGACTCCAACAAACAAGTATTTTGATTACAGAACATAGCCTGCTGTGAAGAGAGACAAAGCTGTAAGAGCATTGGAACTGTTCTTTGGTATCTAACTTGACAGAACAGAAGCCATCTTCCTTCCTGTTGGAGACAGGACACATCTACTCTGGTGAATGGACACCCTTTACCCTAAAGCCTTCAGAATTATGTTCTTTCTGTTTTCTTAAACTCCTATAAAACTAAATAAAGAACCAAAAAAAAAAAAAAACAGCCTGAGTTTCCATTAATGATAAGACAAATTGTCTTAATTGAAAACACAATTAAGAGATGAAATGTCCTTGTTGGCTTAGATTCCTCATGTTAGTTGATTACCATTTTATTTTGTTTTGATTTTTGTTTCATGTAGTGTTTTTTCTCAGTAGTATAAATGTTTCCTTTGTCAACATATATAATATTGAATTTGATGAACAGTTGCAAGGGTAGTTCAAGGATATGTGGAATATCTTTTACCCGAGTAACCAGTTGTCCTATCTATCCAGTTTAATTCACATATAAGTTTCGGCCTTATAAAAAAGGTGGTAATACTTGAAGTTTGCTAAATGTAGTAGATTACACTGTGATTCTGGACATTAAAAAAATATGTGATTGTTGAAAAATGAATATAGCAAAAGCGTAGGCCATAGAACCAAAAACAAACAAACAAACAAAATTGAGACATACATGTTCCTCATTTTATTCTAGGGACAATACATTATATTATACAACCGTACTCAAATGATCAAATTCCAGACAGTTAGTGTTGATAGGGTAACTTGTTTTAATATGGGAGCCGTGTACCTATCCACTGATTGGATACTACCACTCTGGGAGTTTCCTTTATTTTCAGGTTCAGTTACATTCAGTGATGGTGTCATTTTAATGTCTTTTTGTCCTGATTTTTTTTTTTTTTTTATGTTTTCTGAGGTGGTAGTTTTTGTTTCTTTGGGATGTTTTGGGGTTTTTTGTTTTGTTTTGTTTTGTTTTTGTTTTTCTGAGAGAGCTTTTCTATGTGCTACCCTAGCTGTTCTGAAACTCTCTCTGGAGGCCTGATGGAAACTCTGATTCCTTTGCTTCTGCCTCCTGAGTGAGGAGATGCTTGTGTTTTGTTTTGTTTTGTTTTTTAACGTTGATATTTTGTAAATGAACTTTAGGAGTGAGACAATGAAGTGAAAAAAAAATAAACCCACCTTGCACAGGAGCTATGCTAATCTTTTCTGTATCATTCAAATTTTATATATGTGCTGCCAAAATTGATGAAACAACATTGGAAATCAATCTGGAAGTTCCTCAGGTAATTGCAAATAGTTCTACCTGAAGGCCCAGCTATACCACTACTGGGCATATACCCAAAACTTACTCCAGCATATAACAAGTACACATGCTGCACCATGTTTATAGCAGACTTTTTATAATAGATAGAAACTGGAAATAACCCAGATGTCCCTCAACAGAGAAATAGATACAGAAAATGTGGTACATTTATACAATGGAATACTACAAAGCTATCAATGAGTTCAAGAAATGCACAGGCAAATGGATGGAACTAGAAAATATACTGAATGAGGTAATCCAGACACAAAAGAACAGACATGGTCCCTACTCACTGATAAGTGTATATTAGCCCAAAAGCTCAGAATTCCCATGATATAACCCACAAACCATATGGAGCTGAAGAAGATGAAAGACCAAAGCATACATGCTTCAATTCTACATATATGTGGGAACAAAATAATCACAGAAGATAGATGGAGAAAGGGAGGGAGGGAGGGAGGGAGGAAGGGAGGGAGGGAGGCAGGGAGGCAGGGAAGGAGGGAGGGATGGATCTTGGAGGGAAAGAGGAGGAGGAGAGAAAAATGGGGGGCAGGATCAGGTAATGAATGAGATAGATGAGATAGGAAAGAAGTATATATGGTCAGGAAATCAAATGAAACTATGTAGCATTACCTAAAATATGCTCCAATATATCACAAGGAAACCTTCCCAAATATTTTTATAGAGTTTTTTTTTTTTTGTACTAGCAATACTTGTGAAACAACTTAGATGCCTCTCACCTGAAGAATGGATAAGATACAATTTACTAAACACATGAAACTCAAGAAGAAGGAAGATCAAAATGTGGACACATCACCCTTTCCTAGAATTAAGAGCAAAGCACACATTGAAGGAGTTACAGAGATCATGTGTGAAGCTGAATCCAAAGGATGGACCCAATGACTGCGGCTGCCAGGGATCCATCCCACAATCAGCCACCAATCATAGACACTATAGCATATGCCAGCAAGATAGTGCTGAAAGGGCCCTGATATAGCTGTCTCATGGGAGACTATAACAATGCCTGGCAAACATGGAGGTGGAAGCTCACAGTCAGCTATTAGATGGAACACAGGTTTCCCAAGGAAGGAGCTAGAGGAAGTACCCAAGGAGCTGAAGGGGTCTTCAACCCTATAGGTGGAAGAATAACATGAACTAACTAGTACCCCCTGAGCTCATGTCTCTAGCTGCATTTATAGAAGAGGATGGCCTAGTTGGTCATCATTGGGAAGAAAGGCCCCTTGGTCATGCAGACTTTATATGCCCCAGTTCAGGGGAACGCCAGGGCCAAGATGTGGGAGCGGGTGGGTAGGGGAGCAGGGCCGGGAGGGGGGAGGGTATAGGGAACTTTCTGGATAACACTTGAAATGTAAATGAAGAAATTATCTAATAAATGTTGAAAAAAAGAGAAAATGTGGTATATCTGAAGAATGGAAAACAATATAGCCATTCAAAACAATAACATCAGGAAATTTGCAGGAAAATGAATGGAACTATAAAATATTATCTCAAGTGAGGTAACCCTGACCAAGAATGACACAAACATATTACTTGTAAGTGGACATTAGCCATAAAGTACAGGATAAGCATGCTACAGTCCACAGATTCAAAGAATCTAAGTCACAAGGAGGACTCAAATCAAGAAGCATATATCTCACTCAGAAGGAGAAATAAAATATGCATGATAGATGGATAAATGGAGTGAACTAGGTTAGATTTCTCTTTACAGTCATGTATGGCAGACTACATTACATATTAGAAGAAAGTTGGTGGGTTCCTCTGATAAATGGAGGTTCCCTACAGACACATAAAATAACATCTAAGTCACTCCCATATGCAGGCATTTACAATGGCCTAGGAGGAAGGTGGGTTGTTTTTAAAGAAGGAACTAGAGTAAATACTTAGAATAACAGCTGACTCACTCCCATATGCATGAATTTACAATGGCCTAGGGAGAAGGTGGATTATACAATAGACTAGAGTTGGAACTATAGCAAGAGCATAAAGCCCTTGTCCCTGGCTTCTAAGAGTAAAATCACCTTAGGTAAGGCTGATTTATTTATCCCAGTTGTAAACACTGATTTTTATCCCAGCTATAAACACTGATTTTTATTCCAGTTGTAAACACTGACTGGTTCCTGTTATCTTTTATGTATGGATCTCTCTGTTTTTTGTAAAGAGTCATCTTGCATTGGGTAATCTTAATGTACCTTGGATGACCATGATGTATCACCTAACTTCCTTGTTTTCTTTCTGTAATATAAGTCTGATGCTCACTTTGAGAAATTACACTCAGATCCAGCACTCCCTTGTGTTAGTGTCTGTTTGTCATTTCATGGACTCCTTGCCCATGTGAGTACTGGGACCCTGATTCTCCTGTGGGTTGAGGGATCAATTGAGTCCAGTCTGTGGCAAGAGCTATTACTTATCCTCTTAGCACTGCTTTCATTGTGTCTCATAAATTTTGGTATGATGTATCTTCATTTTCATTAAATTCTAAAATATTTTTAATTTTCTTTCTTCATATCTTCCTTGACCAAGTTATCATTTAGTAGATTGTTGTTCAACTTCCAAATGTATGTGTGCTTTCCATTGTTTTTATTGATATTAAAGACCAGCCTTAATCTATGGTAATCAGATAGGATGAATGGAATTATGTCAATCTTCATTTATCTGTTGAGGCCTGCTTTGTGACCAATAATACAGTCAGTTTTGGAGAAGGTACCATGAGGGACTGAGAAGATGGTATATTCTTTTGCTTTAGGATGAAATATTCTATAAATATCTGTTAGATCCATTTGTTTCATAACTTCTGTTAGTTTTACTGAGTCTCTGTTTAGTTTCTGTTTCCATGATCTATCTATTGCTGAGAGTAGGGTGTTGAGGTCTCCCATTATTATTATGTGAGTTAAAATGTGTACTTTGAGATTTAGTAAGTTTCTTTTATGAATGTGGGTGCCCTTGCATTAGCAGCATAGATATTCAGAATTGAGAGTTCATCTTGGTAGATTTTTCTTTTGAAGAGTATGATGTGTACTGCCTTATCTTTTTGATAACTTTTGGTTGAAATTTGATTTTATTCAATGTTAGAATGGTGACTAAAGATTGTTTGTTGGGACCACTTGATTTAAATAGTGTTTTTTTCAACCCTTTATTCTGAGGTAGTTAGTGTTTTTCTTTGTTACTGAGGTCCTTTTCCTGTATGTAGCAATGTACTGCGCCCTGTTTATGTATCCAGTCTGTTTGTCTATATATTTTTTATTGTGGAATTGAGTCCATTGATGCTGAGACATATTAGGGAAAAGTGATTGCTAATTCCTGTTATTTTTGTTATTAGAGGTGGAAATAAATTTGTGTGACTATCTTCTTTTTGGTTTGTTGAAAGATTACTTTCTTGCTTTTTCTAAGGTGTAGTTTCCCTCTTTGTGTTGATGTTTCCATCTATTATCCTTTGTAGGGCTTGATTTGTGGAAAGATATTGTATAAATTTACCTTTGTCGTGGAATATCTTGTTTCCTCTATCAATTGTAATTGAGAGTTTTGCTGGATATAGTAGCCCTGGCTGACATTTGTGTTTTCTTAGAGTCTGCATCACATCTGCCCAGGATCCTCTAGATTTTGTGGTATCTGGTGAGAAGTCTGGTGTAATTATTATATGCCTCTCTTTATATGTTACTTGACCTTTTTCCCTGCTGCTTTTAATGTTCTTTATTTGTTTAAGTCATTTAGTGTTTTGATTATTATGTAATGGTAGGAATTTCTTTTCAGGACCACTCTATTTCAAGTTCTGAAGGCAACTTTTAAGTTCCTGGGCATCTCTTTCCTTAGGTTAGGGAAGCGTTTTTCTACAATTTTTTGAAGATATTTACTGGCAATTTAATTTGGAAATCTTCACTCTCTTCAATATCTATTATCCTTAGGTTTGGTCTTCTCATTGTGTCCTAGATTTCCTGGATGGTTTGGGTTAGAAGCTTTCTGCTTTTGGGGCTTTCTTTGAATGTTGTTTCAATGTCTTCTATGTTATCTTCTGCCTCTGAGATTCTCTCTTGTATCTCTTGTATTCTGTTGGTGATGGTTATACCTATGACTCCTAATCTCTTTCCTAGGTTTTCTAACTCCAAGGTTGTCTCCCTTTGTGATTTCTTCATTATTTCTATTTCCATTTTTAGATCCTGGATGGTTTTGTTCATTTCCTTTGCTTATTTGATTGTGTTTTCTTTCAATTCTTCAAGGAAATTTTGTCTTCTATCTGTTTACCTGTGTTCTCCTGTATTTATTTAAGGGAGTTATTTATGTCCTTCTTAAAGTTCTTTATCATCATCATCATGAGAAGTGATTTTAGATCCAAATCCTTCTTTTCCAGTGTGATGGTGTATCTAGGACTTGATATGGTGGGTGGATTGGGTTTTGATGATGCCAAATAACCTTGGTTTCTGCTACTTATGTTCTTATGCTTACCTCCCACCTTCTGGTTATCACTAGTACTATCTGCCCTCACTACATCTGACGGAAGCCTGTCCTTCCTGTGATTCTGGTTGTGTCAGAACTCCTCAGAGTCCAGGTGATCCTTTGATTCTGAGATCCTGGGATCCTGAAATCCTGGGTGTGTCAGAACTCCTGGGAGTCAAACTGCCTCTGGGACCTTAAAATCCTGGTGTGACCAAATTCTGGTGATCCTGTGATCATGTGATCCCGGGCTTGTTAGAACACCTATGACTGCAGCTTCCTCTGAGTATTGTGAGACTGGATGCAGATTCGCACCCAAGGTCTTCTCAGGGCCCTGGCCCAAACTGGAAGGAAACCTTACCTCCGGATGGGCAGGATTTTGGGACAGATGCTATGTCCTCCTCACCTCTGATCCTATGATCATGAGTGTATTAGAATGCCTGGGAGTGGAACTTCCTCCAAGTGCTATGGGACTGGCTATGGAGTTAACACCCAATGGTGATTCATACCAACATTTGGGAAACAGACTCTGGTAATCACTATAATTTTGAAGTCAACCAGGTGTATATACCAAGTTTTAGGCCATCCAGTGCTAAATAGTAAAACTCTGAGACACACACACACAAAAAAAAATGATAAGCTATTTGTGTATCTCATTAAACCTTCACAGCAACCTTATAAAGATATAGCTCTTCTGATTTTTGTGGTCAAGGAAATTGCGAATGATATAGCTTACATGAAATCACAAGAGCCTGGGTTGGTATATACTCATACCTCCTCATTTCCCACAGTCCTGCTTTGTGGGAAGCTAAAACGCAGGCCGTTCTAAGTGCTCATTGTATCCATATTATGTGCATGCATTAATGATGTATTTGAAGCATAGGCTCAGTGTTAGTTATACAGTTTCCTTGAGTAAGCCAGCTTACTTCTTCAGAGTCTTTCCTGTGGAAAGTTGAGATATCACAAGCATCTGCCTGTACTGGAACACTATGAACACTTAGTTCAACACTGCTGCTCCTCCAACCCACTTCCCATGTCCTCCTAGAGTATATGTGTGTGAGTGTGTGTGTGTGTGTGTGTGTGTGTGTGTGTGTGTGTGTGTGTGTGTGTGTGTGTGTGTGTGTGTGCGTGTGTGTGTGGCTTGTGTGTGTGTGTGTGTGTGTGTGTGTATGTGTGTGTGTGGCTTCTGTGTGTGTGTGTAGGGTAGAAATACAGGGATTCCCCCAGGGCATGGCAAGGGGATAGAGACAATAGAGACTATCTGAGGATAATACAGCAATATCTACACTGCATCCTTGGAACTTTTCTTGTTCAGTTGATATGATTTAATGTCTGTCAACTCTTTCATGGCACTTCAGGTGTATTATAATGGTAGACTTGAGTGGTGTCTCAGAGATCTTTGGGTTAAAGAAAAATAAAAATTAGACTTTGCAATGTCTCTGAGTGTAAGATCACTGACCACACAAAGCCTGATGACACCCTCATATTTGATTCATGGAATCTTTTGTAGAAAAAAAGAACTAACTCTACAAAGTTGTTATCAAATGCATAACATATGTATGCATTCAATTTCTCTCTCTCTCTCTCTCTCTCTCTCTCTCTCTCTGTCTCTCTCTCTCTCTCTCTCCACATTCACAGACACGTGGAACAATATTGTTCAATATAAAAGTTGTTTTTACTTTAAGTATATAAAAGAAACAATTTTATGAAACAGAACCTGATCATCTAAGACAAAGGCAGCTCACTCTTTTGGTAAGTACATGAGTAGATTAAGAAGTGGTATAGAACATTGGAGGTGGAAGTGAAAAAGAAATAAAGAAACCTCTGAGCAGTGAAGACTTAAAACTGGCTAAAAATTTTGAGTTTTGGCACTTCCTGTTTTATCCTGCACTTTGGTCAATACTTCCACTAAGTCTCTTTGTCTCTACCCCCTTTCCCTGGTGGAACCCCTCTATTTCTAACCTTCAAATTTCTAGCTTTCATACACACACACACACACACACACACACACACACACACACTCACACACACTCACTCACACACATATAGACACACACATGCACAAAGCAATTTCATGAAGTTTTCTAGTTTTTTTTCCCTTTAGGAATTTTATTTATTTACACACATACACACACACACACACACACACACACACACACACACACACACACTTGGAGAATGGGGATAGTGTGGTTGAGTAGGAATGGTACTCAAGAATATGTTTATAGTGTCCCAATGCAGGAAAGATGCGGTGATTTCTTAGTTTCCACAGGAAAAGTCAGCTGACTTAAGGACACCATATAATTAACACTGGACCTATTATTCTCATTGATATTATTCTTGTTGTTATTATCATTATGTTCTATAAGATCAAGCCTTTGTACATGTCAAGCATGACTCTACCCTGAACTGTAACCTCAATTCCACTGAAGTGTCTAAAATTATATATATATACCCTCCCTAGAATATACAGTCTTACTTGCCGTATCCACAGCAAGATCTTTGAAAGTAGCCCTATTAATGCAAAAACAAGCTTTCACCTTAAAATGAATAAAAGATAGTATATTCTAAAAGCATTTTGAGAGACTATGGCTCTGTGTTCCAATGCAAAAACAATTTCATGAAGTTTTGTTGTTTTTATTTCTTTTAGGAATTTTATTTATTTACATTTCAAATGTTATCCCCTTTCCTGGTTTACCCCCTGAAAGCACCCTATCCCCTTCCCCTCCCCCAGCTCATCAACTCACCCACTTGTGCTTCCTGGTCCTGCAACTCCCCTATATTGGGGCATAAAACCTTAACAGGACCAAGGGCCTCTCCTCCCATTGATGACCGACTAGGCCATCCTCTGCTACATATGCAACTAGAGCCATGAGTCCCACCATGTGTTTTCTTTGGTTGTTAGTTTAATCCCAGGGAGCTCTGGGGGTTCTTGTTTGTTCATATTGTTGTTTCTCCTATGGGTATGCAAACTCCTTCAGCTTATTGGGTACTTTCTCTAGCTCCTTCATTAGGGAACCTGTGCTCTGTCCAATGGATGGCTGTGAGCATCCACTTCTGTAATTGTCAGGCACTGGCAGCAACTCTCTGGACACAGTTGTATCAGGATATGGTGAGAAAATACTTGTTCCATAAGCAATAGTATCTGGGTTTGATTTCTATAAGTGGGATGGACTCCCATATGGGGCAGTCTCTTGATGGTCTTTCCTTCTGTCTCTGCTTCAATCTTTGTTCTTGCATTTCCTTTAGACAGGAGCAATTTTGGGTTAAAACTTTGGAGATGGGTGTGTTGCCCCATCCCTCAAACTGGGGCTATGCCTAACCTCTGCTTAATGGACTCGACAGGTTCTCCCCTCCCTTTGTGGGGTCTTTCAGCTAATGTCATACCTGCAGGGATCTGTGAGGCTCGTGATTTCCTAGAATCAGGGACTTTCTGGTTGCTACCCCCAGTCCCCCATTCCCCATTGCTACATACTTCTGTTCAATTTCACAAACTTCTGTACATCTCTTCCCATGCCTGATTCTTCCCTATCCCCCCCCTTCTCTTCCTCCCAAGTCCCTTTCACCCTCTACTTCTCTTGATTTTTTAGAACTGAAGCATTCCAAAAACCCTGCAGCCAATGGAGTGATAATATCAAATATATACAAAAAAAAAAAAAAAAAAAACCTCAAGAAGTTAGATTCCAGAGAACCAAATAAACTATTTAAAAATGGGGAACAGAGCTAAACAGATAAATCTCAACTGACAAAATTCAAATGGTGGAAAAGCACCTAAAGGAATGTCCAACATCTTTAGTCATCAGTGAAATGCAAATTGAAATGACCTAAGGGGAATTTTTTTCTATAAGTCATCAGAAGAAATTCTTAGCCTTCAGGTTGGTAGAACTTAGTGGTTTGCTCTGTTTATAGATTCCATGAACTTTTTATCCATTAGTTACTGGATGTTAGTTCTGATACAGGTTACTTAGAGGGCTAGAACTAGCCTCTGGTAAGATAATTAGTTCCCAAATCCACACCACTATAATGTAACCACATTTCTGTAGTTTAAATTAGTCCTTGCTGAAAGAGCTTCTTTCCAGGAATTCTCATCACAAATATGTGACCAAAATTCATAAAAGAAAAAACTCCCCATCTCATCTCTAAAAATTTAATTTTGAATATTTTCATGCCAACTGATAATTAGTTAGTTGTCATATAGTAAACTATATTAGAGTTCCTAAAATGTATATCCCTTTGAATTCAGTGACTTCATTCATAAAATATTTTTGTTAGTGTGTTCTAAAGTATATCCCATGAACTTTATAAACTAACAATAATAAAATACTAAAAAACAACTAGAAAGTTCAGCAGTGGAGAATTGTCTAATTAATTTATGCTGTATATAAGTGATTAATTGAAATATATGTCTTTAAATATCATGAGATCTAGATATATTAAATGAAGAAATGCTCATTATTGATTAGAAACTTTACCATTACAAAAAATGGAGTATATTGGTGTAGCAGTATACACCTATAAATCTAAGACAGACAAGAGTGAGTCCAGATAATTGTGAGTATATGGTCAGTCTATGCCACAGGTAAGATACAACAACTATCTCAGATGACAGAAACCAAAATCAAATCATAATAAATTATCAGAACAAAACAAAACTAAGTCCTTGGCTTAGCAGAAGATATTTTCTGAGAATGCTCATTGTCTTAGATTCAATATTATAGCACCATGAAACATCAGCAGTAAACCACTCCACATATAATAACATCAGGACACAACAGGATTGATATTATCTGAAATGCCCTACAAAGGGCAGAAAAAAACTAAAGAGACCATATCCAGGTTAGTTAAGGCTACTGTTTAAAGGATGGGGCCAAAAACATGTCAACATTTATAACACAGAGTTAGTCTTTTCTAAACGAAATGCAAAAACAAAGAGTAGAGAAAAGATTGAAGGAAATGCTACCCAGAGACTGTCTCATCTAGGTAGGTATCCATACCATATTCAGCCACCAATCTCAGACACTATTGCTGATGCCAAGAAGTGTTTGCTGACAGAAGCCTGGTATGGCTGTCTCCTGAAAGGTTCTACTAGATCCCGAGGAATACAAATGCTGAGGCTGGCAGCCAACAATCATACATAGATAAGGACACCAATGGAGTAGGTAGGAGAAAGCCTGAAGGAGCTGAAGGGATTTGCAACCTCATAGGAAGAACAACAATATCAACCAACCATTTCCCCCAGAGCTCCCCAGGACTTACCACCAACCAAAGAGGGAGGGACACATGGCTCCAGGTGCTTATGTAGCAGAGGATGGCCTTATCTAGCATTAATGTTAGGGGAGTCTCATGGTCCTGTGGAAACTTGATGCTCCAACGTAGGGTAATATTGGGCAGTGAGTCAGGAGTGGGTGGGTGGATAGGGAAGCTCCCTCATAGAAGCAGAGGGAGAGTTGAGAGGATAGGGAGTTTGGGGAAGGGAAATGTGAAAGGGGGATAATATTTGAAATGTAAATAAATAAAATAACCAATAAAAGAAAAATCAAAGTTAAAAAATAGCTAGAAGAATATAATGAAGACTTTACCAGTGGAAATATGTGTGCTTTAAGGCATTTCTAATACACACTTAGCTGCAATTAGCATAACTCAAAATTAAGGAGTAACTTCAAAAATAGTAACATAAGAGAAAATTTTCAACAGCCTATTACAAAACTGGAGCTGAGGAACTTGAGTCCCTCATTTTTCTGGTTGTTTTGCTAAGCACTCTGGTTTTTCCTCTCTCTTTAGGAGTGTTCATCTTCTCAGTCTTCAAGTATCAATTATGGACATTTCTTTTGCAACATCTGGCACAATATGTTACTTCTTTTCTTTGCTTTCAGAGTCAGGTTTCATTAAGCAATTTCCTCTTTCTGTTTTGGTCAAGGAGGAGGGACAGAAAATTATGAGATAGAGTATCACTCAGAGGAAATTTAGTTCTGCCTTTCTTCTTGGAGCCTCTTACAGGATAGAGTCCAGGAAAGACAACTTTCCCCCCATAACTGGAGGATCTATTATCTTCACAAGAATCTCTTCAGGGTAGAGACACAGGTAACAATAGCTGTTCTTATTGTTTTTCTATCAAATGATCAAATATATTCTAGAGAATTTCACATGGTGTGACATGAGAGCACGATTGATGTGGAAGCCCTGTTGGTTGTGTTAGAACAGGTAAACTCTGGCAGCATGTGAAAACTGTAATTGTGTACTGGTTATTTTCTGTCAGAATGTGCTGTGACTTGTGTTGTTAATTAAGGCAGAGGGAACTATGGTGTTCATTAATGTTTAACTTCATCAAATCTTTATATGTTATCCATCTTAAAGATGTCATAATAAGAGCCAGATAAGATGGGTTAGTGTTTATCTTAATTTCTCTAACACCTACATGAAGGCAGTTTGAGAGAACTCATGTTTTAAAGTTGTCTTCTGGAGACATGCATCTTGCCTTGGCCAGCGCCAACCTAAAAGCAAAAATTAAAAAATAACAATTTTATAAAAGAATTCTGTACTGGAAGGATTTTTTTTTTTGGCCAAGGAATAAGCCAAAAAGTAAATCATGTCATACAACTCCATGAATTAAAAAAAACAAACTATATAATAATGGTGTAACATGTCAACCTTGTCCATATTATCTTCTAGTTCTCCTCTGAGGTCTTAATGTAAGAGTAAGGTCAGTTACGAATACTTACTATTTACTAATATGTTGATATCTATTATCACATTGTACCTTTCATGAACATTAGCTCATGTATGCTGCATAGTGACAAAATTCATTTTCATATATCCACATCTTGCAATATAATTTGTGAGTATATTATATGTGACATGCTTTTGTACGTGGAATGATGAGTTTAAAACTTCATATTGTATTCTCCATGCTTTGCTATGATGCTCCCACACCCCGCCAGGCAATGTCCCCATTATACTTTCCTGGTTGCTGCAGTTATTAAATGTTATGAAACATTTCTGAGGACTCTGAGCCAGAAACCTCAGATGAGAAAGAATATTTAATATTTTAATATGTAGCAGAAGATGGTCTGAATTATTCCACTTAGTAGGATCTTGTCTAGTTGAATCCATTTACCATGTCCAATAAAGGTGAGGAATATGTAAGACGAAGGCTGTGTGGAGTTGTTGGACATCTTCGCTTATTGAGGTTTTAAACCAAAAGAAATACATGTGTCTTGGATCACCTGCAGTATTCACCTTCAAATATTGTTTTGATTATAGTGTCTGGGAAACTCTGAGTGTCGTATATAAATAAAAAGTTTAAAAGAACACTTAATATTTGTGTTTTTATCAAAATGTGTAAATAATTTTAAAGCAACAGTTTATTTATTCCCAAAGCCTTGACTCTTTGTTATTTGAGTAGATTGTCTTACAAGTTTTTCAATGATTTCCAATGGTTCCAATTTTACCTAAACTTTTTACATGCAGAATATTTTATACAACCGAATCTGTCACTATCATAATGACTTATTAGTTAATTTTATTTCTTTCCATATTTCCTAAAAATAATTGCTGTGACTATTAAAAATACATAGGATTTTAATAAAAATCTACATGGAGTGAGTCCCAGTCAGGGTGTTTGGATCAATAAGTGAGTTAGTAACACCCCACCCTTTTATAGCCCTCTGAATCATTAGATTCAGGTACCTTCTTAAAGGTGACATTTTAATTATTTCTTTAAATATCACTAAAGGTACTATTTTAACAGAGAACACACTCTACATACACCCATGATGAGTGAGCAGGAGGTCACTTATTCAACTGTAAGATTTCATAAGTCTTTAGTATTGCAGAACCAAGTGAGGCCTGAGGAGACCCAAAGGTCAAGAGAAGCTGGTCACAGAGGTAAGTGTTTTGAAATTCTTTTTACATATTTTAAGGTTTAAAAATTAGAAATATCATACTAGCTTCTATAGAAAACTATAATATTACAGTTCATCTGGGCTTGTTTATGCACAAGGGTGGGAGGGAAGAAAAGAATTTTAGTTGGAGGATAACAATGTACAAAATTGTTCAAAACTAAGCTTAAAAAACTAAGCAGTCAAGAAAAAATATAAACTTACTTCTACTTTTTAGTTGTTAGCTAGTTAGAAAGGAAACCAGATGGGCACAGTAGAACAATGACAGTCTATACGGGGGAGGGGGGGGAAACCTTGAGACCGAGAAGTGAGAAACCATTAGGAGTTTTTATTATTATTATTATTATTTAGTCTAGTCAAAAAGAATTCTGAAAGCTTTATAACTAACAGAAAAACTGGAGTCTAAAAAAACCACCAAATGTTCTAGACAAGCAAAATCCTAAGTAAATGAAGCTTGCATTAGGAAAATACCCAAGAGCCGAAGGGGTCTGCAACCCTATAGGTGGAACAACAATATGAACTAATCAGTACCCCTAGAGCTCTTGTCTCTAGCTGTATATGTAGAAGAAGATAGCCTAGTTGGCCCTTATTGGGAAGAAAGGCCCTTGGTCTAGCAAACTTTATATGCCCCACTACAGGGGAATGTCAGGGCCAAGAAGTGAGAGTAAGTGGGTAGGGGAGCAGGGTGGGAACATGGTATAGGGGACTTTTGGGAAAGCATTTGAAATGTAAATGAAAAAATATCTAATAAAATAAATAAAAAAGAAAGTATTTTAATAGTCATAAATATATCCAGCATTTAATACCACAAGGCAAAAACAGTTGTCCATCAGAAGAGGAAGTCTCCTCCTGGAAATAACATTGCATAGGAAGGAAGAGAGGATGACAGGTTAGGAGAGCTGGAAATTAGTAAACCCCAGTGTGAGTTTCTGAAAACATGAAATAATTTTGTTCAAGCAGACATATCACTCTTTTATTCTCTTTTTAGTTACTCTGTAAACACTGTAACAACTGTGTTACAAGCTGAGATCTTTCTCTTCTTTGATATAATAAAAATCAGAGGCATGAGTTTCAGTTTCCAAATTTCTTATATACATCAAATTGTTCAATATTTTATAGAGCAAAATCAAACTAGCAAGGATGAAGATATTGTTGAATAATAGATCCTTTCAAGAATGGGAATGTATACAAATCAGGTCCAGAGCAGCTGTGGTTCCCTACCAGTTCTAAAGAACATCCATTCCTCTTTTTTCCTCTGTGTCCTAGTTTTCTTTCTTGGTGGACTGCATGCTCCAGTTTCTTATCTTGTACTTGGATTGTATCTATGCCTCCAGTGCCTTCTCTAGAATGTACTTTTGATCCTGTAGAAATGGGTGTGGGCATGTTCCTATCATCTAGCTCCTTCTAGTTTGAGTGAGGAGGATTCACAATACAGGAAAAAGCTGAAATAAGTCAAAATATTGTTAAACTTCACACACATATGATTTCTATAGTAGGTTCATTTTACAAAGAAATCTACAATTTTGAGAGCACATTTACAGTCTGTTTGAATCATTCACTTGTGCAAAACTTCACCTGTTTCCTTGCTACAGAAAATTGTAATTACTATTGAGATGTGCCCTTTTCATGTTGATGGGTTTATTCATTTTCTTGCTTTCTTTTGTTAATTTAAGAGTGCTCTGTCCCCTGGCATCTCATTGTGATAGCTTTTGGAATCCTCTGTGCCCTTCTGCTGGTAATTGTTGCTGTGTTGGTGACAAACAGTGAGTAACCGAGATACAGCTTCTTTGACCTTCTTCCTAAAGAGTAGCTCTAGACAGGAACTATGCAGTTACACACTTGGTCCATTTTCTTGTCTCTAATCAGGTGATGATCCACAATCTCTGGACTTTAATATTTTTTCCTGACACACAGCAGAGTCTGTTCTCTTTCATACATAATGTGTTAGCTCTGGAGAAGTTTGGAGTTGCCCTGTTTTGTCACATATTTTGGTTATGTTCCTTCTGAGGTCTTGGTGATAGATAGCCTGCCTGCTTTCTGATCACAGATGATTGATAATTAAAAAAAAAAACATTTAGTGAGAAACAGCTATGCAGAGAATCAATATCTTTCTTCTCCTACTTCTGTGTATATCAAGGTCATGCTTAAGTACAAAGACTTCATCTGTACAAAAAAAAAATTAAAAGTTAAACTATATTGGATTTCTTTACATTAGCAGAAGAAATCACTTCCAGGCTGTGCTAAAACATAGCTATGCATATGGACATACTATATTATATATGCTCCAATAAGAATTATGCTACCTCTTAATATTTTTAGTTCACATTTTCATGGTGTGTTAACTATTCACTAAATAATTTACTTAGGTTACTATTTGTAAAATTGTCTTTCAAAAAATGAAGTGATTGGAAATTACTTCCACCATAACTTTTTTCAGTTGTAATATTTATTTTACAGATTACTTACATTAGAGAAAAATTGATCTATTTCTATAATGAGTTAATTTAAGTGCTAATTTATAAATATTAAAATATCAATGAAAGCAATTATATTTATTGGATGTCAAGATGAAGCTTTTTCTCATTTTAAATTTTAATATGTATTCCTTATAAATATTTTGATATTATATCTGTGCCTAATTTAGTTTTTCAGTATAAGCAAGAAAAACAAGAACTGCAGGAAACTCTAAACCACCAACATAACTCTAGCACCAAGCAAAGTGACATTGGCTTAAAGGAAGAAATCCTGAGAAATAAGGCTCTAGAATGTAGTACAGGCAATGATCTTCTGAAATCCCTCAACAGAGAACAGAAGAGATGGTACACTAAAACCAAGACTGTTTTAAAATCCTCACAGCACACAGGTATGTAGTGGGGGAAGGATATGAATACAGAATTGCATTATCATCTATTGTTACTTCTCCAGAAGCCTTGAAGTCCAACCAGCAGCTTAAGATCATGGTAATGTTTGGGTTAATTATCTGTGGGTTCCTTATTTCATGTAAGGACATCGAAATCAAGAAGTCTGTGTTTGCATTAGAAGAATCTTATCATTTCTAGAAGTCAGTATTTCTTTGGTACTCCTAAAACTCCCTGGGGATTGAATTAAAAATTAGTACGCTTGAGAAGTTTGATATTGTTGGACTTTGTGAAAATCTGAGTCTCCAAATTTGTTGCTTACAGAACATGGACTTTTTTTTTTTTTTTTACATTTTTTAATTAGATGTTTTCTTCATTTACATTTCAAATACTATCCTCTTTCCTAGTTTCCTCTCTGAAACTCCCCTATACCCTGCCCCCTCCCTCTGCTACCCAATTCACCCACTTCTACTTCCTGACCCTGGCCTTCCCCTATACTGGGGGATAGAATCTTCACAAGACCAAGGGCCTCTCCTCCTACTGATGGCCAACTAGGCCATCATCAGCTACATATGCAGCCAGAGACACGAGCTCTGAGTGTACTGGTTAGTTCATATTATTGTTCCTCCTATAGGGCTGCAGACTCCTTCAGCACCTTGGGTACTTTCTCTAGCTCCTTCCTTGGAAACCCTGTTTTTCATCCAATAGATGATTGTAAGCATCCACTCTGTATTTGCCAGGCACTGGCATAGCCTCACAGGGGAGACAGCTATATCAGGGTCCTGTCAGCAAAACCTTGTTGGTATATGCAATAGTGTCTGGGTTTGGTGGTCGTTTATGGGATGGATCAACAGGTGGGGCAGTCTCTGGATGGTCCTTCCTTCAGTCTCAACTCCAAACTTTGTCTCTGTAACTCCTTCCAGGGATATATTGTTCCCCCTTTTAAAAAGGAATGAAGTGTCCACATTTTGGTCTTCCTTCTTCTTGAGTTTCATGAGTTTTACAAATTGTATTTGGGTATTCTAAGTTTCTGGGCTAATATCCACCTATCAGTGTGTGTATATCATGTGTGTTCTTTTGTGTTTGGGTTACCTCACTCAGCATGATATCCTCCAGATCCATCCATTTGCCTAAGAATTTCATAAATTCATTGTTTTTAATAGCTGAGTAGTACTCCATTGTGTAAATGTACCACATTTTCTGTATCCATTCCTCTGTTGAGGGACATCTGGGTTCTTTCCAGCTTCTGGCACTTGATCTTTAACCAAGGAGCTAAAACCATCCAGTGGAAAAAAGACAGCATTTTCAACAAATGGTGCTGGCTCAACTGGTGGCTATCATGTAGAAGAATGTCAATTGATCCATTCTTATCTCCTTGTACAAAGCTCAAGTTGAAGTGGATTAAGAAACTCCACATAAAACCAGAGACACTGAACCATTTCGAGGAGAAAGTATGGAAAAAGCTCAAAGAAATGGGCACAGGGAAACATTTCCTGAACAGAATAGCAATGACCTGTGGTGTAAGATCAAGAATTGACAAATGGAACCTCATAAAATTACAAAGCTTCTGTAAGGCAAAGGACACTGTCAATAAGACAAAAAAGGCCACCAACAGATTGGGAACTTTATAGAAAGAGTGTATTTATCAACTATTTATGCAAAAATGGACTTAGAGCATTTACAAGGATTCAGTTACAAAAGTAATTTGTGTGTGTGTTTGTGATTGTGTGTGTGTATGCTTGTATTTCATATGACTTGTTTCTAGAGATTTGGCCTGTTTGTAACAAAGAAATGCTCCCTGGAGCAAACATGGTAACTTCTCCATGGTGTGTACACATTGCAACTCTGTCAGTGACACAGTCAATGAAGCTAGAAAGATGAAAAGATTAAGTGTCTCAAGCAACATTTCTCACCCTTCTTCCTGACTGGTCATCTTTAACTGACACAGTTTATCAATCATCATTAAATATATTTTCAGGATTTAGAGTTCACAAAGACATATTGCATATAATCTCAATATGCTGTGAGAGTAAGATGTGACAATTCTCATTATGTAAAGACTAATATATTTAAAATTACTACATTATAAAATCTGTGACAAAAAGTTTCAAAAACATCTTTGAAGTATTCCAGACCCATGGAAAATGTATTGTGTTATTACTTTAGGATAACTTAGTCAGCACAAGAGGCTAGTATAATGAATGATGTAATGTCTACAAGTATGAAGTTGAGGGAGGAATATTACAATTTTCAGGACAGTCTAGACATCCAGAAAATTCTAGGCCCAAATGAACTACACTTGGTACCTCTTCCCAGAAAATGAAGGTTGGAGATAAAGTTTGTTAATAGAGAATGGCCATTCCCAGACCTTCACTAAAGAAAATATTCATATTGAATTGATCTTGATACACAAAATGCAGACATTTTCAAATTGAAACATTTGTGAGTATGGGTATACCATTGAAGGCATCAACATAATCAGGAGAATAGACTATGATCAATTAAACCACCTTAGTATGTCTCTTTTTTTCTCTTAAGGTATGAGCATGCAACACAGACCATGGCATAATGCTGAGTGCACGGTAGTTTGTGGACCAGTATGGGTACAATTCACTACTGTAGATCTAGAGTTCTTCCATCAGTTTAACTGCCTCTGAGTAACAAGTGCTCATTGCCTCTTTTCCAGCCTCTTGTATCTTACAAACTTCTGATGCATAGAGTTGAGCTGTTTTAGAAACCTGATCTGTATGAAATTATAAAGTTGATCCTGTACCTGGTATGTTTCACTTTGCACAACATCCTTGGATTCATCCATGTTCATCATATACATCAGCATCTCTCTTTGGGTTTTACTGTGCGTCATGATGTCATTCTCCAACCCAGTGTGACTTGGAACTCACTGTATAACCAAGGCTGGACTGGAATTTACCACTTAGCCTAGGCCAGTCTTAAACTGGTGGTGACCCTACAGTCTCTCTCTTTTGAGTGCTCAGGTTATAGGGATAAGTCATCATGCTGGGCTGATTCATTTTACTTTAAAGGATAAATAGTATTCTTTTGTGGATTTGTACTACATTTTCTCTACTGACTCATCAGTGGTTGACTCATAAAATTTTTTTCTGTATGTCTACTCTTACAAACAATGTTGCATAGATCATAGGTATGCGGGGGTCTCTGGGCATTATACAATCTCAATTTCTGAGACAAGTGATATTTTATATTTTTTGCACAGGCTTAATAAATACATTGATCAGATAACAGAATATCAGAAAATAATAAGCTTAACAATTTAAGTTCTCTATTGTAGGAGGAAGCATGGAAATGCACTGGTTCTGCTATGGTATAAAGTGTTATTATTTCCTCATGGACAAAAAAAGATGGAGTAGATGTAAAGAGACATGCAAGGATTACGGCGTATCCCTTCTGAAGATAGATGCTGAGGATGAACTGGTACTGTAGACACTTACCCCTTATTCTCTTAGACTCTATCTCTAACCCTGGACAATAAAACACCAATTCCAGCTTCTTTATTTTATTTTTTTTTTACATTTGTGTATGGTTTTCATATAATGTGAATAAAACTGTGGGACACAGGTCTGTTAAGAGGAGACTCATTACTATAGAAAAACTTCTGTCTTTCAGTATCCTCCCTTTCTCAGGAGTCTATAAGAGAGACACTCAGAATGTATGTCTTTCCCTGATGAAGTTTAAACATTTGGTACAACACATCCTCTGGATGACTGTAAATCATCCCCATAGAGTGCCAAGTAAATCCCCTCCATCTGGGGTTTCATTGAAACCTGAAAGTGAGGATGCCTGAGATGAGTAATCTAAAAAGATGACAACAGGGAAAGTAGTTGAGCTCTGGATCTATCTGCAGAATGAGATGATATGAGAAATGTGGAATTAAATGGCCCCATGATGACTTTTACTGAAATTGTCCATGATTCTTACAGCATAGAATTCTTATGTTCTTTTTTTAGAAGTGACTATTTAAAAGAAAAGTTTACAAGATTTTGTCATTTCCTGTTTAAATAATGAACTCTCTTTAATCTGTTTAAGTAATGAAATCTCTTCAAATATGAAGACTATATTTTTCTAGGTTAATAATTGCATCATAACCTTGAAAACTTTTTTTATAATACAGTATGATACTTATACATCAATTTAATTCATGCTTAAACAAATGAAAAAGATGATTAATGTCAAATAATTGTATATTTTTGATACAGTAAACATAACCAATTTTAAAAGTGTAGTAGTAGTAGTTATTAGTAATATTTTACTTACTTATTCTATATCCTGCTCCCTGCTTCCTTCCTGGTCATCCTCTATCATAATCCATCCCCTTTCTCCCACATCTCCTCTGACAGGGTGGTTGCCTCCTAGGTATTCCCAAACCCTGGCACATCAAATTTCCATGAGACTAAGTGTATCTGCTCTCACTGTGGCAGGCGAGGCAGCCCAGTTATAAGAACATAGCCCATGTATAGGCAATAGCTTTTGGGATAATGCCTACTCCAGTTGTTGAGAACTCACTTGAAAACCAAGCTGCACATATGCAGGCAAACTGAGGTCCATCCTGGTGTATGTTCTTTGTCTGTTGGTTCTATCTCTGAGAGCCCCAGGGTTCCAGGTTAGTTGATTCTCTTGGTTTTCCTTGGAGTTCCTATCTCCTTCATAGCCAACAATCCTTCCAGCTGTTCTTCCATAAAGTCCCCTAGCTTCATCCACTGTTTGGCTGTGAGTGTTTGTGTATGTATGAGTGAAACAGTGGACGGAGCCTCACAGAGGACAGCCATCTTAGACTCCTGTCTGCAAGTGTAGATGAGTATCATGAGTGTGGTCCAGGATTGATTTTTTTTTTCATGGAATAGGTCTAAAGTTAAACAGGCTATTGGTTGTCTATTCCATTAGCCTTTGTTCCATCCCCATCCCATGCATTTCCTGTAGACAGGAAATGTGCTGTGAGATATTTGAAAGTCCTCTATTGAAAATTCTTTGTTTATCTCAAGCATAGAATATGTAATAGAGAAAATTAATACAAAGTCAAAGAAAATGCTAAATCTAAAACATTCCTTCTTTAATTAAGAAGATTGTGAGTTCAAGGCCACCCTTGATTACATAGTGAGAGTTTGTCTAAGAAACACAGTCATGAATCATGTCAGGATCCCAATATTCTCAGGACACTTAGAGTTTTTATTTTAAATGACATATTGAAATAACATTTGTTTTAATATAAATATGCTACCTATAGGAAGTCAGTTTGGAAAATTATCATGGTGAGACTAAGCATTGGGAAGAAAAGATAGCAGATAATAGCACAGTAATGCTGGGAACTTTCCTTCTTGTTTTTCTCTCATCAAACAGACAGAAATTTCATCTTAAGGTCTGTTGTTTCCTTTACAGAAGTTCCTTCAGTTACAGGTTACTCCAGACACTTACTGGACTGGATTTTCATATGATATGGAAAACGAAAAATTGACATCGACTGAAAATGGTACATCTAAATGGTGAGTTTCTGAACACTTTAAACCCTAGCACTGGTGTGAGAATTGGAAGGCTTGTGTACAAAGGCTTTTCTCTCATTTCACATGGCTTTCCTCATTTTCTATGCAACTCATGGGTAAGGAGAAGTTTGTTACAGATGGAAGGTGTTTCTTTGAGGAACTGACCAAATGTGAGTATATACTGCATTTATCTCAGGAGTGTGTTCTAAGATGCACAGAGCACTAGCAAGACAACTTAAGATTGTGTTAAGTGACTGAAACATTATGAAATATACAATGAGTCTGATTCTCTCAGACATGTTTACTGTGGTTAGCTTATAAAATTTTTGATATATATATATATATATATATATATATATATATATATATATATATAGTATTAGAAAACTCTTCACTGATTATCCTTATTAATAATTATTTGTTTATCTTGAATATCTCACATACATCAAATAAAATATAATCATTTCATCACTACTTTCCTCAAAACTTCTTCTGCATCAACTCTATTTGTGTCTAGCTAACTCATGTCTTCATAATTAACTGTCCAAAGGTACATGTTTATAGGTCATCCACTAGAGTAAGAAAATCCACCAGTGTCCACACCCTCAAAAAAAATGAATGTCAGAAAGGGGAATGATGTTTGGAGTGTCAATAGAGAGAATATCTAATAAAAAAGACAGAAAGGAAAAAGTAAATCTCAGTTTTCTAACAGCTAACAATAGTTATTGTTATATAATGATAGTTATTTCTTATGATGAAATTATCTGCAGAAATTTCACGGTGTCCACAGCCTGCATTTCACAGAGCTCTTTCCCTCCTCTGGTGCTTACATTCTTTCTAGG
Source organism: Mus minutoides (assembly GCA_902729485.2). Classification (NCBI taxonomy): domain Eukaryota; kingdom Metazoa; phylum Chordata; class Mammalia; order Rodentia; family Muridae; genus Mus; species Mus minutoides. The sequence goes on from LR749720.1 coordinate 1,911,257, forward strand.
TTCTCTTCCCTGCTCTTCTCTCGGTCTTCCTGGTGGTACAGAACAGAAGTTGTTGATATAAATATCTCCTTTAGGGTTGAAAACACATTCTCTTCTTCTAAGCACTTTGACCCATTCTGCCTCTTTGCACTGACTTGTACCCATGGTATAAAGAAGTTTTTCGGATGGAGGGGAGAACAGGTCTAAGCCATAAGTATAAATATTAAGAATGCAGTTTAACCCCTGAACACTTAACACAGTGACTAAGGCCAGTGACTTTCCCAGTCTTGGGCTTTTTATTTAGACACAACAACAAACATGATTTTCTTCATGTGGTGAAGGCCACAGTTCCAATATTAAATAAGTTAGGTGTTCTGCAGTCAGTACAGTGACATGAATCTTTTCCCACCAGTATTCTACAGAGAACCTTCAGACCTTTGAAAGTTAGGCTAAAACAAAACAAACAAGTGAAAAATCAACAACAACAAAATTTAGCCCAAGAGAAATTGTGTCCTAACTGATTTGTTTAGAAGCCTTATCTGATTCTGTGGGCCCATGCAGCCAGAAATAAGACTCAGACTCAAAATATATTTAAAATTATCTCGGCCATCTAGCAAGTCTCTTTTCTGACTTGATCATCACTAAAAATACCCCATTTATTCTAAACAACATTCTGCCATGTGCTCAGGTACCTTGAGCCTATTTTACCAGGCAGATATCCCAAGCCTAGCTCTATCACACAACTCTTTCTGCCTCCCAGACATCCACCTTTTATTATACCTTTTTCTNAAAAATCCAGACCACCAAGTAAACATGGAGTATGCTTTGTGTTGGACAACTATAATCTTACTAATTACAGAGTTTCCATAAGACCTTTTATATATCCTCGGTTTTTGTCAACCCATCCTTTATTCTCTCCTGTCCCTTATTTTCCAGTACTCATCCACCGTTGTCCTTGAATCCTCAGAATCACCCTTATGCTTACATATTATGTGTTTAGCATGTTTTCTAATTGGTGATTTTATTTAGAAATTCAATTTTTAAGAAATCTACTCATAATTCTGTTTGTCCTTTAATAACTTTCTTTGGTATTAGTATGTTAAGGTGCTTTATTATTCTATTGTATCTAGGTTGCTCTTATTTCACATGTGTTAGATAGTAATCCTATTATCTGTACTTTTGTGGGTTTAGCATACATTTTCTCTTGCCTTTTGTTCATGATGTCATTTTCTTTGTGGTATTCATTGGGTTTCTTCTTCAGCAGCTACAGAAACTATCTAAGGCATTCCATCCACAGTGGAAACTTTCTCAGGAATCTTTCTTCCATTCAGTGTCAGGAACATTACAGGTCTAGCTCACTCCTATTCTAAATGTGGCCCTGTCCATGTTGACACCTAGGTTCCAAACCTTCTGGAAAATTTCTCTTTCCTTGGAGGACATTCTTAAGCAAGCTACCATAGAAGTGGCCAAAGGACTTATACCCTTACAAGTTGTACTAATATGTTCTAATCACAGAGATTAGTACTGTTATCAAGTTTGGTTTGTCTATGTGAAGTATCATTTCACACAGTCTAGCTCTAGTCTTCCTGGAACTATCTCCCAAGCAGGGGATTTCTTGTATTGGACATTTTCATTGGCCACAGAGTTAACAAATCTTTTATAGCCTCTAGCATCATATAGAGTCAGAGATGGACAAGTGATAACATTTAGAGTGAGGTGCCAAAGGGAGAGAAAATACCTGCTTTCAAGTTGAGAGACCTTTGTGGACTCTGCCTATGTTTCACAACTATTCCCTGACAGTGGTTCTGTTACTAGGACCAAAAATGAAGTTTAAGTAAGGAAGGGAGTCCAGGTCAGAATGTCCCTATGACCATCCCAAGCATTTTCTCCTGTGCTAAGTCACAGAAGCTTACCCATCTGTTACAGTACCATCTTCTAACGAATCCAGTGAGCAGCTATAAGCTTAACTTGTGTTTCCTGTGGGCAGGTATAAATGAGCATCACTATGAAATTAAAGTTAAGAGCTCATGATGGAGAATATGTACTTTATGTGTCTCTGGAAATAGTGTCAGTTGGATCTTTTTCTTCTTTGTCCATGTTCAATGTACATCCTTTATTGGTTAATACCAAATCAAATCTCATTGCTAGCTAATGTATATACTCATTCCTACTGAATCTACCATCTCCTTTCTGTTATTTTTATTAGATATTTATTACATTTAAAATGTTATCTTTTGTTTCCCCTCCAAAAACCTCCTATCACTTCAATGCCACACTCCCCATTCAACAACCAACACACTCATGTTTCCCTATCCTGGCATTCCCCTACGCTGGGGAATCAAGCCTTCTCAGAACCAAGGACCTCTCCTCCCACTGATATCCAACAAGGCCATCCTCTACTACATATGCAGCTGGAGTCATGGTTCCCTTCATGTTTACTCTTTGGTTGGTGGTTTTGTCCCTGGGAGCTGTGGGTTTACTGATTGGTTTAAATTGTTGTTATCCCATGGGGCTGCAACCTCCTTTTACATCCTTCTGTCCTTTCTATAGCTCCTCCATTGGGGACATTGTTCTCGGCCCAATGACTTGCTAAGAGCATCCACATCTGTGTTTGTCAGGCACTGACGGAGCCTCTCAGGAGACAGCTATATCAGGTTCCTGTCAGCAAGCAATTGTTGGCATCTACAATAGTGTTTGGGTTTGCCAACTGAATATGGGATGGAGCCCCAGGTGGGACAGTCTTTCCTTCACACTTTGCTCCACATTTTGTCTTGGTATCTCCTCCCATGGTTGTTTTGTTCCTCATTCTAAAAGAACCAAAGTATTCATACTGTGGTCTTTCGTCTTTTTGAGCTTAATTTGGACTGTGAATTGTATCTTGGGTATTTCAAGTTTCTGGACTAATATTCACTTATCAGTGACTGTATACCACATGTGCTCTTTTGTGATTGGGTTACCTCACTTAGGAAGATATTTTCTAGTTCCATACATTTGCCTAAGAATTTCATGAATGCATATTCTAGATATATGTCCAGGAGTGATATAGCTGGGTCCTCAGGTAGTACTATGTCCAGTTTTCTGAGGAACCACCAAACTGAATCCAGAGTGGTTGCACCAGCTTGCATTCTCACTAGCAATGGAGGAGTGTTCCTCTTTCTCCACAATCTCCCCAATATCTGCTGTCACCTGAGTTTTTGATAATAGCCATTCTGGCTGGTGTGAGGTGGAATCACAGGGTTGTTTGGACTTGCAGTTCCTTCATGACTAAGGATGTTTAACATTTCTTTAGGTGCTTCTTGGCCATTTTGTATTCCTCAGTTGAGAATTCATTTTTAGCTCTGTACCCCATTTTTTAAGTCTTATTTGGTTCTCTGGAGCCGAACTTCTTAAGTTCTTGGTATATATTAGATGTTAGCACTCTATTGGATGTAGGTTTGGTAAAGAGCTTTTCCCAGTCTGTTGGTTGCTGTTGTGAACTATTGAGAGTATCTTTTGCCTTACAGAATATTTGCAATTTTAGGAGGTTTCATTTGTCCATTTTTGATATTAGAGCATAAGTCACAGTGTTCTGATGATATTTTCTTTCTTTGTTTGAATTATTGTATATCTTATTTTTTATATTTCTAATGTTATCCCATTTCCCATATTTCCCACCAAAACCACCCTATCCCTTTCCCCTCCCCTTTTTTTCTATGAGGGTGCTCCCCCACTAACCCACCCACTGTCACCTCACAACACTAGCATTTTCCTACATTTGGGGTACCAAGCCTTCAGGGGACCAAGGACCTCTCTATCCATTGATGCCAGAAAAGATTATTCTCTGCTACATATGCAGCTAAAACAATGGTTCCTTCCATGTGTACTCTTTGGTTGGTGGTTTAGTCCCAAGGAGCTCAGGTTGTTTCATATTGTTGTTATTTCTATGGGGGTTGCAAACCCCTTCAGCTTCTTCAGTCCTTTCACTAACTCCTCCTTTGGGGTCCACATGCTCAGTCTAATGATGGGCTGCCATCTTCTGCATCTGCATTTGTTAGGTGCTGGCAGAGCTCCTGTCAGCAAGCATTTCTTAGTATCAGCAAGAGTGTCTGGGTTTGGTGTCTGTATATGGGATGGAACCCCAGGCGGGGCAGTATCTAGATGGCCTTTCCTTCACTCTCAGCTCCACACTTAATCCCCATATTTCCTTTAGACAGGAGCAATACTGGGTTAAAATTTTGAAGATGAGAAGGTGACCCCATCCCTCAACCGTGTGCATTGCCTAACCTCTGAGAATGGTTTCTATAGGCTATTCCTCCCTTTTGTTAGGTATTTTAGCTAATGTCATCACTGTTGGGTCCTGTGGGCCTGTTGCTTTCCTGGCATCTTGGACTTTCCGGTGGCTAAACACAGGTTTCCATACCCCATTGCTACACACCTCTGTTCATTTTTCTGACCCTCTATCTAGCATCTCCAGCTCCTCCCATACCTGATCCTAACCCCCTTCCACCACTCCCCCTCCTCTTTTCTTCCTGAGGCCCTCTGATCCTGTACCTCCTGTGAGTATTTTTCCTCTTTCTAAGGAGTACTGAAGGCTCCACAATTTGATCTTCCTTCTTCATGAGCATCATATGGTATGTGACTTGTATCATGGGTATTGCAAGCTTTTGGCGTAATTTCAACTTATCAGTGAGTACATACCATGAGTGTTTCTTTTGTGGCTGGGTTACCTCACTCAGGATGATATTTTCTAGTTACATCCATTTGCCTGCAAATTTGAGAAAGTCAGTGGTTTTAATAGCCGAAGAGTACTCCACTGTGTGAAAGTACAAAAATGTCTGTATCCATACCTCTGTTGAGGAACATCTGGGTTCTTCCCAGCTTCTGGCTATTTTATATATATACATATATACATACACACACACACACACACACACACACACACACACACACACACACACATATATATATATATATATATATATATATATATATATATATATATATCTGCCCAGGGTCATCTGGCTTTTATAGTCTCAGTTGAGAAGCCTGGTGTGATTCTGATAGGTCTGCCTTTATATGTTACTTGGCCTTTTTCCCTTACTGTATTTAATATTATTTTTTGTTTTGTTTTGTGCATTTGGTGTTTTAATGTTACAGGAGGAATTTGTTTCTGGCCCGCTCTATGATTTTTTTTTTGGGGGGGGGGTTCTCTAGGTTTCTTGTATGTTAATGGGCATCTCCTTAGGTTAGCTAAGCTTATTCTGTTATTTTGTTGAATATACTTTCTGGCCATTTGAGTTGGAAATCTTTACTCTCTTCTATTAATCTTAGAGTTGGTCTTCTCATTGTATCCTGGGTTTTCTGGATGTTTGGTATTAGGAGCTTTTTACATTTTGCATTTTCTTTGATTGTTGTTTCAATGTTTTCTATGGTATCTTCTGCTCCTGAGATTCTCTCTTCTTTCTCTTGTATTCTGTTTGTAATATTGCATCTATGATTCCTGATCTCTTTCCTTGATTTTCTATCTCTAGGGTTGACTCCTTTGTGATTTCTTTATGGATTCTATTCCTTTTTAGATCCTGGATGGTTTCATTCAATTCCTTTACCTGTTTGGTTGTGTTTTAGTGTATTTCTTTAAGGGACTTTTGTGTTTCCTCTGCAAGGGCTTCTACCTGTTTACCTGTGTTCTTCTGTAATTTTTTAAGGGAATTATTTATGTTCTTTTTAAATTCCTCTATCATCAAAGGGACATGGGATTTTAAATCATCATATTGCTTTCCTTGTGTGTTGGGGTAAGCAGAGCTTGCTATGGTGGGAGTTCTAATGATACCAAGCAGCTTATTTTTATGTTGCTTAGGTTCTTGTGCTTGCCTCTTGCCTTTTTCGTTATCTTTGGTGCTAGATGGTTTTGCTGTCTCTGAGTGGAGCTTATCTTTCCTATAGGCCTTTGAGCCTGTGATCTTAGGTGTCTTAGCATCCCTGGGAAACCAGCTCTTTCTGGGCAAGATTTGTATATAAAGAGCTACGACACAGGGTTATCCCTGATGCACAGATGGAAACTGGAAGGGTTCTGTCCCCAGGTTCTCCATGGTTCTGGTACGCTGTATGCCCCTGGCTAGTCTATCTTGGGTTAGATATTTGACTAAAAGTCACCTGTGAACATAAGAGTGACAGCACTCTGGGTGGGATTTGGGTACAAACAGCTGTGCCACAGGTCTCAGATTGAAACTGGAAGATCTTCAGGATAACATTTTTTATTTCTACCCATTTTCCTGCTAACTTCATGATGTCCTTTTTTTAATAGCCAAGTATAATTTCATTATGTAAATGTACGTCATTTTGTATATCCATTCTTCTGTTGAGGGACATGTTGGTTCTTTATAGCTTCTGGCTATTATAAATAAGGCTGTTATGAACAAATTAGAGCATGTGTCCTTGTTACTTGTTGAAGCATCTTCTGGGTACATGCCCAGGAGTGGTATAGCTGGATCTTCAGGTAGAATTATGTTCAATTTTCTGAGGAACTGCCAGACTGATTTTAAGAGTGTTTGTACCAGCTTGCAATCCCACCAGCAATGGAAAAGTATTCCTCTTTCTCCGAGTCCCCACCTGCATATGCTGTCAACGGAGATTTTGATCTTAGCCATTCTGACTGGTGTGAGGTGGAAATTCAGGTTTGTTTAGATTTGCATTTCTCTGAAGACTAAGGATTTTGAACATTTCCTTAAGTGCCTCTCAGCCATGCATGATTCCTTAACTGAGAATTCTCTGTTTAGTTCTTACCCCGTTTTAAAATAGAGTTATGAAAGATATTTATGACAAGAACTTCATGTCCCTGAAGAAAGAAATATAAGAAGATCTCAGAAGATGGAAAGATCTCCCATGCTCATGGATGGGCAGGATTAATATAGTCAAAATGGCTATCCTACCAAAAGCAATCTACAGATTCAATGCAATCCCCATCAAAATCACAACTCATTTCTTCACTGATTTAGAAAGGGCAATTTGCAAATTCATCTGGAATAATAAAAAACCCAGGATAGCAAAATCTGTTCTCCACAATAAA